>BPLR01007517.1:0-81332 GCA_021605095.1 Caerostris extrusa
TTTCAGCTTCTTCTTCTTCTTTCTTCCTTCTTCTTCTTTCTTCTTTCCTTCCTTCTTCTTTCTTTCTTCTCTTCTTCTTCTTCATTTCTTGCTTCTTCTTTTCTTCTTCTTCGCTTACGATCTCTCAATGTTAAATATGACCTTATAGAAATATTCTTTGAATACAAGCATTTTTGGCATTTCGATGGTTAAAATTGTAGTTTAAGGAATGCGAATAATTTGCAATAGTTTTGATTTTTTTATATTAAAATTAAATATTTTTTTTAAGTAAACATATTTTTTAATAAAAAAAAAATCTTCTGCCAAACTCCAATTGGTTCTGATTCGATAATTTCACCCGTCCAGTGTAATTTGCACAGCTACCATACAGAAGGCCCATGTTTGAAGCCACTGGCATTGTTGCAGTCATTGTCAGAAACGAGGAGACTCACGGGAGATTGACACAATATGTGAAGCGTCTCGGGCATCGATAGCCAAGCTGGCTGATAGGATTTTTCCAGGCTTTCTACCTCACGATAAGCGAGGCCTTAAAAAATTCCTTCCGAAGACCATATCCTCTCCTCATCACCCATTAGTAGGATGTTCGTGGAATACATAAGTGAACCCCGTCCCCCCCACCTCCTTCCCGATGATAAAAATTAAAACTTTTATAATTTGTAAATATAAAACCATTATAATGCATAATTATTAACCTTTACAAACTCGTGTTTTATTGGCAATAAGACCAGCTACCTTGCAGGAGGGCTAAGGTTTGATTCTGGCTGGAGATGTCTATATCAGTCACTGTTTTCAGAGAAAAGGGGACAGCGTGTCCCAGTGTCTCATACCAGCAGTCAGGCTACCTAAAGGGAGTTTTATGGGTTTTCACCCATATGACCCTCAAGTGTTGCCTTTCCAGATATTCCAGGAGGCAATGCCATCGTTCGTTGAATGTGGGTGGTTGTTCGCTATATATATATAAGAGGAACATGATAAGCACAGATGCACAGCTAAAAATATATATATATTGTTTTTATCAATGAATGACTGAATGTTATAACTGTGATGAATAGGATAAATAACGCATAATTTCAGAAAGCTAATTTCCTTAAACGACCATTACTGATATTTATTCAGATCAATTATTTTTTATTATTTTTTTTCCATTTAATTAAAAATACTTTCTTTTAATTCCAGAATGGCGTTACAGCCATTTGAACGGATCTACCTACTGGCAGATTCCGCAACATGAGATGTTTTTTAATTTTTACTGGGTAGGGTTGCCAGTCCTATACTCAACAGTCATATTAGATCAGGACTTTTGGTTTAAAGTAGATTCCGAACAACTACAAACATTCATGGCACCACAGGGACTCGAACGAAAAGCCTGTGGCTCCAAGCGCCAGAAAAATACTTCATTTCTGCCAAAATCAAATACTTGTCCAACACACTCACACATATCAATACATTTTTATGATTTACCCCTTTTTTGCATTTTAAAAGTTGTTTCCTAATGCAGGGAATTTTGAATTAAGTCAATCGCTTTATAATGTCAAATATGCAGCAAATTCAACGTTTATTCAGATAGTCCCACAAACTTAGACCTTGCTATACTGAACCTTTATTTTGCCGCCACCTTTTGAATGAACAACTAAGGAAACTGCACATTTTGAATCAAGTGCACTGCAAACATTTAGAAGGTTTGCATTTAATTCTTTCAAAAATATTTACTGATCGAAGAAAAAAATAATAACTTGAAATGAATTGAAAATGCTAACAATTTAATTCTCTTTATTTACGAAAATGAAACTAAATGTAACAAATTTAATTCTTTGCTATTGGGAAAACATCTGCGCAATTAATTAAGCCAACAACAATTTAGTAACAAAGAGGTTGTACGGTACGATCTGTGTTATCTTTTGTTACATTCGAGTAGTGGAACAACTTGCATTAATCATTTTGAATAGAGCTAATTTTTAGACGTGACTAATGTGTAGTAACTATTTAGCGAACATTCCGACAACATTTTCAAGGTTAGTTAACCATGCCAACTTCTATGTTTATTATTACGTTTAAATCTCGCACAAATTTTACGATGCCAAATTTCAGTGAGCATTTCCATTTCTTCACGTGGAATGCAATTTTACATGTCAGGATAACATCGTGTTCACTACTGTAATAGCCAATAGTATAACTTAAAAATATGATCGGTCTGTAGATATCTCAATCATGTATTTGCCCCTTTGGGATACAAAACAAAGAGTACAATGAACTTTAATGCTTGCCAATAAAATAAAAATTATAATTAACGTATTATAAACACACAGCAATCTTTCCGCAATTATACAGTTTTATTGTAAAGTGTCTAACGAAAGTGGTCACCGTTAAGACCTCTCGCTAGCCGCATATAAAATAATATATTTTAAGGAAAGTTGTTAGCGAAAGTGTTGGTAAATATATAAAAACTAAGATATGTTAAAAAAAATTTTTCATGACATTTTTTTCGTAAAGTATTGATAAAATCAAGAATTTTGCACGGTGTAAATAAAATAAATTTATCAACTTTACTTTTTATAACCATGTTTTCTCCCAAATACTGGCAAAAGTTCACTCCGTGGCATTCAGGAAACATGGTCAGCCGGCCTCGAGACTCAGAGAAAGTGCTGAGAAACGTTTACTTTATGGTCTCTCATCAGAGAGGAAATATATTTAGGGCATCCCTTAATATTAGTTGACCTACAGACTCTCACCTGGAGAGTTACGCACCTTGCACATATTTTACCCACTCTGCACATAACCGAGTTTCGGGTTTTCAGCTTAGAAGTGGAGTCCTTACACGAAGCTATAATTATTTGTCTTTAAAATGTGTTAAACATTGTATGTTTGTGCGTGTGTCAATAAAGCTGTGAGTTCTGCAACCTGTACCTCAAGTATCTCAACAAACCACACCCCTATTACAATTTGGTTGCCCAACTTACAACACTACAATCTGGCGGCGAAAGTGTGATCCGTACCCACAACAGTACAAATATAGTTAGAATTCTAAAAAACCAAACAAGTACATAAAAATCTCAAATTCTGAAGGAAAAGTTCGATTTTATAGTAGGCCGCATTTATATAACAGTGCTGAGACGCATGCGGCCTGAGATTTGAATAGCTTTAATTTAGATAATTATTTTAAGGTTCTGAATATAATTTGGTTAAAATCCGTCTATTTCTTACCTTTTTTTTTTAAATGAGTATGGATACCTTTGAATATTTTTCATGAAAATAAGTAAAAGAAAAAAAAAGTTAGGGTAGAGGGTCGCAGCTTCTTTTTTTTGATGAAGCTCCGTAGGTAAAAGCTGCTCCGTGTAGCTGAAGAAGGAGGTCAGTGCCTTCCGGGAGGACTTTGAGGGAACTACCCCGCATATGCGTAAAGTATGGGAGAAAACCCGGAAAAATCAAATTAGATAGTTTGATTAACGAAGTAAGATGATAAACATCCTAAACGCCATCAAGTTTACTCGTTTTTGAAACATTGTCTACAATAAAGCCACCAGTGGATTGAACCTCCGCCCTATGCTCATCAGCGGCGCATATCAACGAGTCGGGCCTTCTTTGTTTTTCCCTAATAAAATCAAAGTAAACGACCAAGTTCGTTAAAAGCGTAAAATCTAAAAAAAAAAAAAAAAAATTAAGCTAATCGTTTATGCAAAGACATGAACAAAAATAGTTAACTACTTGCAACACAAAATTTGTGCAAACATTGAAGAATAAAATTTTTATTTGAAATAAAAAAACTTTTATAAAAAGAAACAAACACATACATCATGAGGTGTAAACTCATATATCATCATCATATACTCTCAGTGTAAAGAAGGGAAAAAAATGTTTATTTTTACAATGTTTGTTTTTTAATAACGGAGATGTAAATAGATTAGACAAGGTTCTTTCCACATTGTCTAATCTATTTAAATCTCCGCTATCTGTTCGAATCTGTTGACAGTCGCGCTCACTTAGTTAAGCATGGAATGCGTGTTGATTCAGGAAGCGCCGCCGATAATGGGCGACGAAACAGGAATCAAGGCCAAATTGGCGGCACTTCAGTAGTAGAAGCTGCTACCTATTGTTTTCTTTTTCAATCTTCTTCTTCTTTTTCAGGCGTATTGTTTACAAACTGAAAAAGCTACACATTCGTCACCTGGACTTATACCAAAGGGAAAGTGTCAGTTTACGGGAAGTTCGAACGTTGGCAAAAACTACGAGTATAATATATATTAAATATCAGTTATACCTTTGATTTTTAAAGCATACCGTGTTCTTTCATTTTTAATGCATATTGTACCTGTCATTTTTAAACCAAACTACGTATGTCATTTTTAATACTATTACGCCTGTCATTTTAATAAGTTATTCCTTTGATTTTTAACGCATACCATACCTTTTGATTTTTGACGCTTACTGTACCTTTGAAAAGGTGCACAGTATGCATTAAAATCATTTTTATTGCTTACTCAGCTTGCCATTCTTAGGGCATACTGTGCCTGCCATTTTTAAAGCATACTGCGTCTGTCATTTGTGCCTTTCATTTTAATGTACACAATTCCTCTGATATTTAAGGCATTCCATACTTTGATACTCGACACATACTGCGCCTATGATTTTCAATACACACTTGTGTGCCTCCGATTTTCAATACACACTTGTGTGCCTCCGATTTTCAATACACACTTGTGTGCCCCCGATTTTCAATACACACTTGTGTGCCCTCGACTTTCAATACACACTTGTGTGCCTCCGACTTTCAATACACACTTGTGTGCCTCCGATTTTCAATACACACTTGTGTGCCTCCGATTTTCAATACACACTTGTGTACCTCCGATTTTCAATACACACAAGTGTGCCCTCGACTTTCAATACACACTTGTGTGCCTCCGACTTTCAATACACACTTGTGTGCCTCCGATTTTCAATACACACAAGTGTGCCTCGACTTTCAATACACACTTGTGTGCCCTCGACTTTCAATACACACTTGTGTGCCTTCGACTTTCAATACACACTTGTGTGCCTCCGACTTTCAATACACACTTGTGTGCCTCCGATTTTCAATACACACAAGTGTGCCTCGACTTTCAATACACACTTGTGTGCCCTCGACTTTCAATACACACTTGTGTGCCTTCGACTTTCAATACACACTTGTGTGCCTTCGATTTTCAATACACACTTGTGTGCCCTCGACTTTCAATACACACTTGTGTGCCTTCGACTTTCAATACACACTTGTGTGCCCTCGACTTTCAATACACACTTGTGTGCCTTCGACTTTCAATACACACTTGTGTGCCTTCGACTTTCAATACACACTTGTGTGCCTCCGATTTTCAATACACACAAGTGTGCCCTCGACTTTCAATACACACTTGTGTGCCCTCGACTTTCAATACACACTTGTGTGCCTTCGACTTTCAATACACACTTGTGTGCCTCCGACTTTCAATACACACTTGTGTGCCTCCGATTTTCAATACACACAAGTGTGCCCTCGACTTTCAATACACACTTGTGTGCCCTCGACTTTCAATACACACTTGTGTGCCTTCGACTTTCAATACACACTTGTGTGCCTCCGACTTTCAATACACACTTGTGTGCCTCCGATTTTCAATACACACAAGTGTGCCCTCGACTTTCAATACACACTTGTGTGCCCTCGACTTTCAATACACACTTGTGTGCCCTCGACTTTCAATACACACTTGTGTGCCTTCGACTTTCAATACACACTTGTGTGCCTTCGACTTTCAATACACACTTGTGTGCCCCCGATTTTCAATACACACTTTTGTGCCTCCGATTTTCAATACACACTTTTGTGCCTCCGATTTTCAATACACACAAGTGTGCGATTTGATTTTTGACACATACTACGTCTTTGATTTTCAATGCGTACTACGTCTTTGATGTCAAGTAATCTATTTAAGATTATGGAGTATTAAAAGAAGTAATCATTACAGATTAGTTCTTCCACTCAAATTTATTATCAATCCTTAAAAAGTATTAAAAAGACAATAGCAAAAAATATGGTTCAAAATTAATATCCAGTCTATAAAAGATATTTCCCATGACATTTTATTAAGTATATTTTTAACATCAGGAATATTTGTTAACGACTATTGCAAGAAGAAATCATTTCCCATCATCATTTCCCTATTTTAATAAAATATTCATTAAAAATCAATTCAAGAAAAAAAAAACCCTCAAAAGTAAAGGATAATTCTATGTTAAAGAAAAAAATAATCTCCTTGACCATTATAGAGGTAAAAGTGATTCATCAAATTTAAAGAACTACGAAGTATATATTTATTTAATAAAAAAATTGAGAATTCTACACCATAGATGAATTAATAATTATAGACCATTATCACAGTTTAACAACATGTTAACACATTAAAATATTCACTATCATATCATGCAAAAAATAACAATCTAACATTGTTCTGCAGCCATGTTACACGACTTCCTTGTGTGAGCCATCACTTTAGAAGAATAGTCCGGTTAGGGAAGCCATTTTACCATCCTCCGAAACAGGATATATCTCCGGAGATTGAAGTCTTTGATTTTGAAGCTTGCCGTGCCTTTAATTTTTGACGCATACTACGTCTTTGATTTTTGACGCATACCGTGCCTTTGATTTTTGACGCATACCGTGCCTTTGATTTTTGACGCATACCGTGCCTTTGATTTTTGACGCATACCGTGCCTTTGATTTTTGACGCATACCGTGCCTTTGATTTTTGACGCATACCGTGCCTTTGATTTTTGACGCATACCGTGCCTTTGATTTTTGACTCATACCGTGCCTTTGATTTTTGACTCATACCGTGCCTTTGATTTTTGACTCATACCGTGCCTTTGATTTTTGACGCATACAGTGCCTTTGATTTTTGACGCATACCGTGCCTTTGATTTTTGACGCATACAGTGCCTTTGATTTAAGACTCATATCGTGCCTTTGATTTTTGACTCACACCGTGCCTTTGATTTTTGACGCATACCGTGCCTTTGATTTTTGACTCATATCGTGCCTTTGATTTTTGACTCATACCGTGCCTTTGATTTTTGACGCAAACCGTGTTTTGATTTTTGACTCATACCGTGCCTTTGATTTTTGACGCATACCGTGCCTTTGATTTTTGACTCATACCGTGCCTTTGATTTTTGACTCATACCGTGCCTTTGATTTTTGACTCATATCGTGCCTTTGACTTTTGACGCATACACCGTGCCTTTGACTTTTGAAGCATACAGTGCCTTTGACTTTTGACGCATACAGTGCCTCTAACTTTTGACGCATACTACGTCTTTAATTTTTGACGCATACTATGTCTTTAATTTTTGACGCATACTACGTCTTTGATTTTTGACGCATACCGTGCCTTTGAATTTTGCCGCATACTACATCTTTGATGTCAAGTAAACTGTTTAAAATTATGAATTTTTAAGACGATAATCAGTACGGATTAGTACTTCCACTTAAAATCGTTATTAATCCTTAAAAAGTGTTCAAGACGATTTCAAAAAATAGTTTCAGTTTGGTTCAATATTAATATTAATTCTATAAAAGATATTTTCCATGAGAATTTATTAGATGTTAATAACATCTGTAATAATCGCTACTGATTATTTCAAGAAGAAATTATTTCCCGTCTCTATTTGAAACTATGGAACATATTTTCATAAAATATTCATTGCAAATCTATTTTAAAAAAGAAAACTCAAGCAATAACAGGTAATTCTATGTTGTGGGAAATAATTTCCTTGGACACTATAAAGGTCAAAATGATCAATCAAATTTAAAGGACTACGAAGATACACCATAGATGAATTAATAATTATAGATCATTGTCACAATTTGACAACATATTTGGATTAAAATTAAAATATTCGCTTTCATAGCATGCAAAACTAATATTATTCTGCAGTCATATTACACGACTTCCTTGTGTGAGCCATCCCTGCATAAGAATAGTCGCGGTTAGGAGAAGCCATTTTAGTATCCTTCGAAACAGGATATATCTCCGGAGATTGAAGCCTTCCTGAAGCCGCATATATCAAATTGCATTCCACAAAGGAAGGAAGAAAGGCTTAGCTCAAATGTTCTAGCTATCTGATTTGCCAATAAATATTACAGCAGTGTATATTTTGGTGCAAATAATTTACATAAACATGTAATATTAATTGACATACATGTATTTTTTAATTTCCTCGATTTCGTATTATATTTTGAAAGTACAATATTATTGCTACTACTTCACACTGAGCGTTATATACCGAGATATTTAGAGAAAATACCTTGCTCAAAATCAATTTTAAAACATAAATATCTTTCTGTTAACATTTTTTAATATTTTCCAAAATTATAGAATCAAATATAATATATACAATTATCATTACATTTGAATTTAATAAGTTATAGCTTTATAAATATTTGTAAGATATTAATTTATCCGCATCCTAATCAATACATCTAATTTTGTTTGTAATTCTTTCTATAGTGATAGAATATATATATATCGGCAATGCTATTTGTTAGTTTTCTGCTAGTTTTCAATATTCATTTTAAAATCATGATTAAATAACAAGGTCAAAACTGAAGAACTTTCAACTTCCACATAAAACACATATTTATTTTTAAAATAAAACTACTTGGAACTAAGAATTTACGAAATCATGGCATGAATATCAACTTTCTAATATTTATCACGAATAATTTGTTTCCGTTGTTTTGTGTATATATATCATTCTTCTCATAATTATTATTTCGTAACACCTCGTCTAATTTTCAAAACAAATTTTAAACGTTCTAATAAAAAACTGTTTTAAGACATTATTATAGGAACAATTATAAATATTGATATATATATGTTTTTGATGCTTATAAGTAAATTTTGCAGCAGTCACACCAGAACTTCTGTATATATTCATGATAGTTGAGGTATGCCATCGCATGTTATGTAATAGATTTAAATTAATTTAATATTAAGTAATAAATAACCTTAATATAATAATAACCTTAAATGACAGTAATAAATAACTTTATAATAACACAATGACATGCCAAATAATTTTTGTCAAGTCAGATAAATTTTGCATGTCATTTTCATTCAAAAATAACATTTATAACATGATTACATGAATTATCCATTTTTAAACATTGTTTAAATAACAATGGTTCTATTAACTACGCATTTTAAATCTAATATTAGGTTGAATTTTTTTGTACGATGTCCTTCAAAAATATTTTAGTTAATTAGATTATTCAAATGCGCAATAGTTTCCGCTTATAATGATAGTGTCGGCACCTGTACAGTATAATTACAAAATGCTGACTAATTTCGAATGATAAAAATTATATAAGATGGCATCAGACAGCGAAATTTTCTGGAAAGAATAATCATTAGTTCAAATACACTCATGTCCATAAATTAAGGATAATGAAGTTCAGGCAAAGAAACAGACAGAAGCAAAACAAATTTGACTTATTTGTAAAGTCTATTTATTAAACAAAAGGTAAAGAGCAAAAAGATGCTATATGTTTGACATAATTAATAAAATTGCGGTTTTTACTCCTGAGCAAATTTCAAAAAGAACCTATTTACAAAAAACAGTATAACATGGTTAGTATGATGGTTAATATGGAGTATGTCTCCCGGACGATGCAATACAGGCCTTACAACCCCTAGGTATGCTGAGTATCAAATTATCAATCTGATCTTGGGAATATTACACCACTCATCAAGCAATGCCCTCCGAAGTTCCGGTTGACAGGTGGTGGGTTGACGGGCTGCAATTCGTCGGCCAAGCATATTCCACACATGCTCTATTGGATTCAAGTCCGGTGAGTATGCTGGCCAATCCATACGGGTGATATCCACCAACTGAAGGCATTCGTCTACAATGTTTGCACGGTGAGGACGGGCGTTGTCATCCATAAACAGAAATTCAGCACCCATGGCGCCCCGAAACAAACGTACATGTTGTTCCAGAATGACATCCCGATAGATGTGGCCTTGCATCGTAATACTCTGAACATGCAGGTCAGTTCTGGAACCAAGTATAATTCCTCCCCAAACGAGCCATCCTGCACCGCCGTAACGGTGTCTTTCAATGGTGTTCTCTTGGTGGTAACGGGTACCTGGCGTTCTCCATATGAAAGTCCGTCGAGAATCAGACTGCAAACTAAACCTGGACTCGTCGGAAAACATCACACAAGACCACTGTTGCGGTGTCCACAATGCATGCTCTCTACTCCAGGTTAATCGCAGGCGACAGTGAGTTGCGGTAAGTGGAACACATCTGACAGGCCTACGAGCATATAGACCAATGTGCCCTAAGCGTCTGTACACGGTCTGCCTTGAAACTGTCGTACCGGTAGCTGAAGAGAGCTGACGACACAGGTCTGATGCTCTGCTCCGTCTGTTTCTTTTGGCAGTAACTGCTAAATACCGATCCTCATTCGGCGTTGTAACTCGGGGGCGACCTGTTCTGTAACATCTACTCACATTACCATCCTCTTGGAATCGTTGCCAAAGCCTGGAGATGACACTCTGGGCGATTCCAAGTTCCTCGGATACTTCCAGCTGGGTACGTCCACATTCAAGTCGTCCGATAATTCTACCACGTAAAAATCATCCAAATGCTTCCTTTGTGCCATAACTATGCAGTTATAGCACTGAAAGGCTTTTTAAAGCGCTTGTGAACAATTTTACTTCTTTGCCACCATTCCTTATATACCCCTCTCTTACACTGTCGTCATTGTGACGTACTATCCGCGCCATCTGGTGGTTTCCTGTAATTTGCATATTCTTCTTCAAGATGTGTGTGATAATTCTACAGGTGAAATTTTTATTTTAGAGTTCAATTTCTGGTCGATTCTGAATTATCCTTAATTTATGGACATGAGTGTAAAACAAATTTTAAAGTTCCTCACAAAATTAAAATTGTGAAATCGCTTAGTTTTTGAAAAGATATTCACACTAAAACAATTATTATAATGAGCAATGTAAAGTTGTACTGTCCTTACAATTATTTTTATATTACGTCGACATTTTTTCCTTACACATATAATTAAAAATAATGCATGAACAATTAATTAATTAGCTGAACTGAATTTAAAGTATCGTACGTGTGAGATTTTAATTCATCATTTCGAGAAAACTCAGCTTTCATAAAAGAAAACATGAGATAGAGGAACACCTGTTCAAAATGACACACACGAACAACTTCCGTCATTTCTAAAAGAAAATGAATATTTTTGAGAAACCTTTTATTGTACCATAAAATATTACAGATATAATATTTTTTCTTGATATGTTTGACAGTGGCATTAATAAATAACTTTATGATGACAGAGTGGCATATGAAATAATTTTTGTCATGTCAGATAAATTTTTGCATATCATTTTCATTCAAATATATAACATTTATAACATGATTATATGAATTATCCCTTTTTAAACTTTTTAAAATAACAATTCAATTAACTAATTTTAAATCTAATATTAGTTCGATTTTTTTGTAGATGTCCTTCAAAAAAAAAAAAAAAAAAAAAATGTTAATAAACTTGATTATTCAAATGCGCAATCGTTTCCGCTTATAATGATGGTACAAACGCCAATAACAGTATAATTATATAATGCTGACTAATTTCAAATGATAAAGACTATACTATGATGAAATTATATGCATTACAAAAATGGCATCAGACATAATAATCATTATGGACATAGAACTGATAGCCCTACCCCTAAAAAGAAAACATCTCATATTTCGGAATCTGCCAGTAAAGCAGAAGACCTTGGCCCACCCTGGGGATATCATCCAATCACAAAGAATAATCATAATCCAAATTAAATAAATTTTAAATTTAATTTCAAAATTAAAATTGCGAAATAAGTTGTGAAACTGCTTAGTTTTTGAAAAGATTTGTATTAAAACGATTATTATAATGAGCAATGTAAAATTGTCCTTGCCTTACAATTAAGATCTCATTTCTAAATTATGTAGATATTTTTTTTCTCATATACATGCCAATGTTTTATAATGCATGAGATATATGAATCAATTGATTAGAATAATACAAGAATGACCAAATTCAATAGATACACGAATATAGCGATGTTGACTAGATCAAGAACTTCATGAAGAATGAATTGTTCAAGAATCTCTAAAAGAATATACAAAAATAAGATAAATGTAGTCGTAAATGAAGAATGGAGTATTCCTAATTCTACAAGAAACACTATAATATTCAATAGCCAAAAGAATATATCAAAGTTTAAAAATTCTAGGCATAAATAAAAGAATGAAGTATTCCAAATACAATAAGAAGCTCTATACAGCTCAGTAGGCATGCAAAAATGCCAAAAGTGATAAGTATGAAACTTCAAGAAGAAGGAATTGATCAACGCACTACGAGTACTTGTAGCCATGGGAAATACAAATATTTAAAATCCCAACCCAAAACATGAAAAAGTGCTTCAAAACCATACGCCAAAACACTTCAAAAGAAGCCAAATTCTCCTGAAAATTCCTGAGGATTAACGTTATTCGTGCATCATTTCAAGAGTTAAGGGACACAAACTACGACTTTCCGCCAAAATTTGCAATGGAGTTTTATTTGCTTGACAATCATTTTCGGATAACGTCACGGACACCTAAACAAGACAACATCATGTTCCCACATGATAAAAATGCATGAATATATTGTAACTCTATTTTAAGTATCGTAAATGTGAGATTTTAATTCAACATCTCGAGAAAAATCAGCTTTTGTGAAAGAAAACACGAGGTAAAAGAACACCTGTTCAAAATGACACACATTGAGACAACTTCCGTCATTTCTAGCGGAAAAAGGAATATTTTTATGAAAACAGTGATTGTAACTACAGCTTACAGTCTACACCTGTCTTCAATAAATACCTAAATTTCGCAATGCATTTAAATGGACAAAAACGTTTTGAGTTCGGTGAATATAAATATGACCGACTTAATTCATAATGTCCATAAATCGAGAAATAATACGCAATAACATTTGGGGTCGACGTTTTATTCATTTCATGCAGTTTTGCAAAAAGATGAATATTATTTTATTGAAGTAACTGTTAAATATATCCTAAAATTAAACATTCGTTTGTGGTAATTTTATAATTCTCCCTTAAATATACAGTATAATTATAATCAAGATTCGAATACTTTATAATTACAGAATTGTTTTGATATATATGTATCACTTTTCGCACAATTTCCTAGACGAAATTAAATAAAACAGAAGAAAAAAATGAAACGTATATGATATTCAATATTATATTTGACAAATTCCACGCGTTAGTAAGTATGAAAAAAAAAATAATAAATAAATAACAAAAAAAAAGTTTTTTTTTTTTATGAGAGGGAAGGTTTGGTTTGTCGTTCTACGGTCATTTTGTGCACACTTTAGGCTAATTAGACCGGGACCTACAGCTTAACGTGGATTCCGTACCACTAACAAACATCCATGCCACCTCCAGGATTCGAACCTGAAGCCCGTGGTGCCAATCGTTAGAGTGCTAGCCGCTATGAGGGAGGATAAAGAATGAAAAATAACCAAAAAGATTACTGAGCAAAATATAAAAAAAATTAAATACAATATTTTATAACTTGTGTTGATCTTTTGTTCATAAAGACATTGTAAAGTCTTGTTTGCTTAAATTACTTCAACAAGAAAAAAAAAGAAGCAATAACAATTTATTCTGACAAATTACAAAAAGAAAATAGAATTAAAAATCTCATAATATGGTAAAGACAAAGTGGCCATACGTATATAATGGTAATTTTTAGTTATACATAAAATGATGAACTTAGTAAATGATCTGCATAATGTTTGTAAATGAAAATGAACAATCCATTAATATGAAATCTATAAAGTTAAATATTAGATGAAATATAGAATTAACACTGCATTGCATTCCAAATATTTTTTACAACGAGAACGCCCACGAAATTTTTAAAAATTCCGATGACATTATAAATTTCCATTTTTATAAAGATTTGCACTACCAGAAAGGTTGCAAATCATGATATGAAATATGCATTTTATTTTCATTCCTAAACAGTGATACATATAATTTGAATCCAGTCACTTCAGGGTTATCGCATTACATCATTGAACATAAAAAAAACCAGAACACGTTGAAACAAAGCGCATGATATCATACACCTGGCTTGCAAAACAACAATCTCGAATAATCTCCCTTTGATTTCAATTTATTTTTTGAGATGATATCAACGTCTTCAAATTCGCATTCGTCTTAAATATATTTACGGAGCAATTTCACTTGAGTAATATAGCGCAATTACATATTCTTACTTTTAACATTATTTTTTAATTGCAAAGGAAGAATACTAAATGGTGTTTGCGAAGATGGTATGTATAAATAAGAGACCATTACCGCTTGAGAAACCTGCCAAGAATTGCCGAGTTTGCCAGCAGGAGGTCAGTATGCGAGATACTAAACCAGCATTTGCAAAAGAGATCTTGTCCAACCCACGCCAATTCTTCTAGAGTTATGGTTAGGTGGAATCGGAATTGCGAAACAAAAAAACAACCAAATACCTTTTCTCACAAAGCGTTTCATGGCCACTTAATGGCGTACGAAGAATTCAAAACAAAGAACTTTTAGTCATCCTATTTTACGATGCCGTGTTTTAAAAATTCATATATGAGTGAGTACCAGCTCTTGGAATTTGTTTTCGATTGAAAGAAAACATCAATATAGGTTGCAATGGTTTTATATAGAAAACGCTTAAAGGAATATATGAATGACTTAAATATAACTTTGTAGGGAATACATTCGTAAATAATCTTTCGTAAATCCATAATCGTCTTGATATCTTAATCCTTTTTTATTATGTTATTAAAAATTAATGACATAATGTATTAAAATATAAAGATTTGAGAGTTGTGATGAGTTATTTAGTATTTGACTCAGTTTTTATAGAAACCAAGAGCAAGTTATACAAGTCAGGTTATATATCAGAAATATTTATATTCATAATATTTGATTCATGCTTAAGAATATTTGTTCACGTGCATATTGAACCAAATAGAATTAGCGGTCTCATGGCCAATTGGCCAATTGACTAGCGCTCTTCATGCTAGCATATTTTTTTACTGTTTGTTCACTTTTAAATCATTCAAATATTTTTTTTCATATTCTAATTTTATGAATACCATTACTTTCAACGAAAATGCAATCCTGAATCAGCCTTGGTGAATATATCTTCTGAGCCTCAAAACTATTTATGTTCAAAATTTTTTTTTTTAAACCTGAGACAATATTTTCTCTAGCAAAGGAGGTTACATAGGTTAGAAGCTTGAGAATGAGTGGTTCTCAAACTTAAAGAAATAGTTCTGAGAAGTCTGTCTTATCCCCTATGCATGGGACAGCTACTGATTTCAACTCTTTTGTACACTACTGGCCATTAAAATTGCTACACCAAGAAGGCGACATGCTGGCAGCGTGTATTCGTCATCGTCATGCTGACCCATCACCTGGCGTGATGGTATGGGGTGCTATTGGATACATGTCTCAGCCATCTCTTGTTCGCACTGACGGCACTTTGAACGGTGCACGTTACATTTCTGGTGTGTTACGACCCGTGGCTCTATCCTTTATTCGAGCCCTGCGAAACCCTACTTTTCAGCTGGATAATGCACGACCACAAGTTGCCGGTATAGTACGGACCTTCCTTGATATAGAAAATTTCCGGCTGTTGCCTTGACCTGCACGTTCACCAGATCTCTCGCCAATAGAAAACGTCTGGTCCATGGTTGCCGAGCGACTGTCTCGTCACTATAAGCCAGCCACTGCAGTTGATGAGCTGTGTCATCGTGTCGAAGCTGCAAGGGCATCTGTACCTGTACATGGCATCCAATCTCAATTTGATTAAATGCCCAGTCGTTTAAGTGCTGTTATTACTGCCGGAGATGGTTGTTCTGGGTACTGATTTCTCAGGATTTACGCATCCCAATTTTTTTTTAATTTAATCACTTGTTATTTCCAGTATAATATATTTGTCCAATATATATCATTCTGTTATCTGCATTTTTCTTGGTGCAGCAATTTTAATAGCCAGTAGTGTATTCAAGCAATAATTTTCAAATATCAGAAAAGATTATCCCTTGCATGGGCGGACACGTGCGTTAAAAGCTTGAGTACTACTGATAAAGCGTAAATAGAAGGCATTCCAAGAAGTCTGCCTTATCATTTATGCATAAGGCCGTCTCTGATTTCAAATCTCATTTATATTCAAGGAATATTCTTTAAATTAGTGAAAAGATCCTCTTTTGCAGGGAAGTAAACATAGATTAAAAGCGTATCAAGCGTAAAGAAGGCGTCCCGAAAGTCTGCCTTATCGCCTATGCATAGCGATACCTTTGGTTTAAAATCTATTTATATTCAAAGGATGTTTTTTTAATCTGAGGAAAGATTCCCTTTTGCATGGAGTGGTACATAGATTAAAAGCTTGAGTACTACTGGTACTGCTTAAGGAAAGACTCGAGAAGTCTGCTTTATCGCCTATGCACAGCGCAGCCTTTGGTTTTAAATTTATTTATATTCAAAGAACATTTTTTAAAGTAGAGAAAAGTTTAGTTTTTAGTTTTGTATGGAAGGACATAATAGGTTAAAAGCTTGTGAACCAACGATACCCAAGCTTTAAGAAAATATCGCGAAAATCTATTTCAACTCCTATGCCTGGAGCCGATTCTGGTATCAAAACTATCTAGATTCAAGGAATATTTTTTAAACCAGAGAAAAGATACTCTTTTTGCATGGAAAGACAAATATGTTAAAAGCGTGAGCACTACTGGTACTCAAGCAAAGAAGGCGTCCTGAGAAGTCTGCCTTATCGTCTTTGTATAGAGCCGCTCCTGATTTTAAATCTATTTATATTCAAGGAATATTTTTTAAAGCAGAGAAAAGATTCAGTTTTACATATAAAGACATATAGGTTAAAAGCTTGTGGACCAACGATATTCAAGTTTTAAGAAAGTATCCCGAAAAATCTTTCCTCACTCCTATGCTTGGAACTGCATCTAGTATCAAATCTATCTAGATTCAAGGAATATATTTTAAACCTGAGAAAAGATTCTCTTTTTTGCATGGAAGGACACACAGATTAAAAGAGTGAGCACTACTGGTACTCAAGCTTAAAGAAGGCGTCCTGAGAAGTTTACCTTAGTGCGTATGCATAGCGCTGCCTCTAGTTTCAAATTTATTTATATTCAAGGAATATTTTTTAAATCAGTGAAAGGATTACCGTTTGCATAGAAGGGCACATAGGTTAAAAGTTTGAGTTCTACTGGTACTCAAGCTTAAAGAGAAGGAATCCCCAGAAGTCTACTTACTTTATTACCTAAGTATGCATAGCACGACCTCTGGTTTCAAATCTATTTATATTGAATTAATATTTTTTAAATATGAGAAAAAAATATGCACTTTTGTATGGAAGGACACATAGGTTAAAAGCCTGAGTTCTACCGGCACTTATGCTTAAAAAAGGCGCCGTAAGGAGTCTGCCTTAACGCCTATGCATAGCGCAACCAGTGGTTTCAAACTTATTTATTTTTAAGGAATATTTTTTAAACCAGTGAAAAGCTTCTCTTTTGCATGAAAGGCACATAGGTTAAAAAAGTACTACTGGGACTTAAGCGTAAAGTGAAGGTATCCCCATAAGTCTGCCTTATCGCCCACGCATAGCAAGGCCTCTAGTTTAAAATCTATTTATATTCAAAGAATATTTTTTAAAACCTGGGAAACGATTATCTTTTGCATGGGAGGGGGCATTGGTTAAAAGCTTGAGGACCACTGGTACTCAAGCTTAAACAAGCGTTCCGAGAAGTCTGCCTTATCGCCTGCATAGCACGACCTCTGGTTACAAATCTATTTATATTCAAGGAATATTTTTTAAACGTAAGAAAAGATACTCTTTTTGCATGGAAGGACACATAGAATAAAAGCTTGAATACTATTGGAATTCAAGCTTAAAGAAGGCATCGTGAGATATGTGCCTTATCGCCTATGCATAGCGCTGCCTCTGATTTTAAATCTATTTGTATTCAATGAATATTTTTAAACCTGGGAAACGATTCTCTTTTGCATGAAATGACACATAGGTTAGAAGTTTGAGGTCCAATGGTTTCAGCTAAAAGCGTCATTACCTTTGTCTATGCCTAATGCTAGAAGTATTTATAGAAAAATACACGAAGTCTTTTTTGTTGTCTAAGACATCCCTTCAAGGGGCGAAATAAGCATTTGCTTCGGGTTGAGTCATTTTTCTCAAAAGTACAATGCCATGAATTGTGTTCACCTAAGTCGTTTTTCGAATCACGTTCGGCACTGACCACTCCCGGCCAAAAGGTCACCCGAGGCCAACCTTCAGGAAGTGGTTTCGAAAATTCGTCATTTTTCACCATTTTTCGTCATTCACCTGAAGGTCAGGTGACAATCATTCCCGCAGAGCCATGATGAGAATACTACCTACGCTTTGTTTGGAATGACAGTTCGTCGAATAAGAAAAATGGGTCGTTTTTCAAAAATATACATCCTTTTCTTATCTAGAAGAGAGATCAGTTTTGTAGAACTATTGAGAAATCATGATTTCAGAAACAGATTTTATCTCTTTCAATGTAGATTATATCTTTAAGGGTAAAATATAGAAACTTCGACTGCAGTATTTAAATGAAATGAATATTAAGCAAAAAGCACAAATTTTTGAGATGTTCGATGCATCTTTTATTGTGACACACACATATTACAAGTATTGTATTGTATACTATATATAGTGGTAGTGTAATTTTGTATAGAGTAATTTAATAAGTCGGTAATTTAATAATTTATAATTTGTTAATCGTAGAGTAATTTAATTTTTAAAAAATCTGAATTAATTAATCCAGAATAACTTATTTAATAACCAAATATACAACTTTATTTGATGTAAGACAAGATAATGCTAAACAGAAGTAAAATTCTTAATTTGTTAATCAACATTTACATCCTTATATTTAAACCCAGTTGAGATTTGAAAAATAACTTCAATAGAAAATTAATTTAAATTAATACTAAATTAATAACACCAACTATTCAAAAGAAACACAAATATTAGGTTTTAAGGTGGAAAAAGGGAGAATCGATATCTTGTTAGAGATGCTAGTCAGACATGCACGACTCAAATAATTTTTGAAAGAAAATAGATTAATACAGTGAACAGTTTTTCTTGTAAGTTTTTAATATTATGTAATTTAAGTTTTTAATAAATATAAATTTTAAATTATTATTATTTTTTAAACCTTTCTGAGATTACCTTTTCCAATGTTACACCACATTTGAATCTACCTGACTCAATAACTTCGGTTAATAAAAAGAGCTAGTTCACTTCAATATCAAGCATCTAATTTAATTCTCAATCGCTTATTTATTTTTTTTATGAATTAATTCTATATTATAGGAATATGGGGAACATTCCTCTGAATTTCTTCTCGTGAATAAATCATTATGCTTAAAATAAAAAACTTTCCATTACCATTACTATCTCTGCAGATATTATATTGGATATAATTTTTCAATTTTATCCACAAAACATAATTTAAAACTAACTAATTTATTGTTTAATTACTTCTAAAGAGGTTCTCTCTCCCCCAATTCCATTAAGTTCTATACCAGATCCTAGCTCCCTTTAATTAAAAACTATACATGTATAATTTTTAATTAAAAATAATAAGTGTATATTTTTTTTCTTCTAATGCAGCTGGCAGATAGACCGTGATCTTTCGCCATAAGGGCTGCACCGATGTTACTCACTTTGCATTACCCAGGAGGCGCGTGTAACTTGATGGTAAGCCACGGACGCGGAGTAACAATGCCCCGCAGAGCTCTACGATCCTATTAGGACCGAGACCTACGGTTTAAAGTGGATTCGAACCACTACAACACCCATGAGCAAAGCCGGGATTTGAACCCGATACCTGTGGTACCGAACGCCAGAGCGCTAGCCATTCGGCCATCAGGCCCCATTAATTAAAAATTATCATTCTTTCTAATTAAATTTATAAATTATACATTTTTAAAAAATATTTATTTATAAATTTTATCTGAACAATTATTAAATAAAAGATATATATATAAATTTTTTTTACTCTCCACACATTTTGCTATATCGTAGAGAGACAAAAGTTTAAATACTTAAAACTATTACATACAAATTTAAAGCTGTTATATATTTAACTATACCTTCAATATATATTAAAATTCTGTATTAACTAACCTAAACTACAAAACTATCTTAGAGATAACTCATCCGTGGCAAAACAAAATCTCCGCTAGAAATACTGAAGGATGCATAATTAAAATATCTCAGAAAATGACAGCAGCTGGCTTCATTAGCGAAAATTGCGAACCAGATTTTCAGCGCTCTAAATTAACTTTTCAATACTTGTCTAGATTGCTCCTCGAATTCCTCGCTATACATTCGCATTATTCGTAAAAAGGATGCCCTACGGCCTTTTAACAGGCATTGTTCCAGCAAATTTTAAAAGGCCTTATGGAAAGTAACAACGTTTAACGCTTTATTGAACATATGACACCTGATTTCAATCATGGCTTGTATCAAATTTTGATTAAAATCAGTTGTCGGAGTTTGTGTTGAATTATGATTTTATTGTCAATCATCATCAGAGAAAATAAAATTGCTTAGCCTGATCTAATTTATTCTGGGGTCCAAATTGTTCAGAGATGATTGGAGGTGAGAATTTTCAATTTAAGTTTTCATTGTGTAGTAGTAGAGATATTTGAATATTAAGTTGCTCCATGACAGCATTAATTTTACTAAATCTTAAAATTTTCAATTTGAATTGTGATTTAAATAGAATTATGCTTTAATACTTAATTACATGCAATAATCAGAATTCAATTTAAAAACTTTTGGATATTTAATAAGTTGCATTGACTTATTGATAATAATTGATTAATTGTAGATTGTTATAATTAACAGAATGAAACTAAAATTTTTTTGATGATTAAAGTTGTTTGAAAATACTGCATTAAAAATTAACGTGTATTTCACACCACTTTAGTATTGCTTTTAAAATTTAGTAGCATTTATTTTATAAAAAAAAAACTTTCTAAAACTAATACACAATGATTCAAAAAAAAATTTACAATTATTACAAATCAGTTTAATTCCATTTAATCAACAGTGAATTTTGTAAATGTCCTCAGATATTACCTACACTTGAACCTCCTTGTTTGCAATTGATGTACCTAAAAATTACGCTTCAAAATTTTGGCTGAATACATATCGACATACATCGGCTTCGGCTTTATATCACAAATCAGCTTATTTTTTATTTATCATTTATTATTTCACAGCTTATAATTTATTATTTCTTGGTACAATTGCTTATTATATCTTCAAATTTCTCAGAAATTTTTGAATTGAAATTTGTTTCGAACATAGACTTTGGGTGGATAGCATCAAGTGAATAAAAATCACTTAAAAAAACTCAAATAATGCTTAGGTTCACTACGTTTAAAATAATCATGATCATACAGACTAGAATATCTTTTATTGATTTATTTCATTTCATGCTATTTTCAAAAAGCTTTTCCACTTAAAAGCTACTACATTGAAATACCACAATCTTTTACAAAAATATCTTTCTGAAATACCTTTATCTTTTCTTGAAAGTTATACATGTTTATGTATTTACCTTATTCGCAGCACCCTTAGGAAATTCAAGCTAACATCCATAACATTTACATAACACTTTTTCGCCCATTAGGGTCCATTACACCCATTTTATCATTTTCCATAACGATGAACATTTTTAACACCTTTCTTTTTTTTTTTTTTTTTTTTCAAAGTGGAGACCAAAAGATGATGAATGGTATCTTTTACATACCATTACTAACACGCTGTTTTCAAAGAATACTCCAACCATTAAGAGTAAAAATTGCGGTTTGAAAATCGATGTAAAAGGCTAAAATCTTTGGTTATTCAAATTAAAGTTTGAAAATTAGACCATTTATTTTTCTTGATACAATTACTTATTATATCCACAAAATTTATTATTTATCATAAAATCAGTTTATCCTTTTTATTATCCTAAATCAGTTTATCGTTTCTATTTATCATAAATCAGCTTTTCGTTTCTATTTATCATAAAACAGCTTTTCGTTTCTATTTATCATAAATCAGCTTATTTCAATTTATCATACTAATTATAATAATGTATAGTAATAATACAGTTATAATATAATGTATAGTAATAATATACTAATATTAATATACCAGCTTATCATTTCGATTTATCACATATTAGCTTATCGTTTTTATTTATCGTTTATTGTTTCTCAGCTTATCATTTATTATTTCTTCGTATAATTGTTTATTATGTCTACAAAAATTCTCAGATTTTTTGAACTGCAATTTTTCTTGCGAGCATAGATTTTGAGTTGGTCGCATCAAGTGAATAAAAATCACTTAAAAAAAAATTATCATGTTTAGGTGCACTACATTTAAAATAATCATGGCCATATGGACTAGATAATAATATACTAATTATCTAGTACAGATAATTATTGATTTATTTCATTTCACATTATATTCAAAAAGCTTTCCACTTAAAAGCTACTACATTGAAATACCATAATCTTTTCGAAAAACATCTTTTCTGAAATACCTTAATCTTTTCTTGAAAGTTATACATATTTATGTATTTAGCTTGTTCGTACTCTTAGGAAATAAATGTCTGCATTTACACAACACTACGGCATTTACAAAACACTCTTTCGCCCATTAGGGTCCATTACACCCAAATTTTCATCATTTTCCATAAAGACGAACATTTTTAACACCTTTTTCCCAAAATGGTACCCAAAAAGATGATGAATGGTATCTTTTACATACCATTACCAACACGCTGCGTTTAAAGAATACGCCAACCATGTCTTAGAAGAGTCTGAAGAGAAAATAAAAAAGTACAATTTACTACCATTTGCGAAAGTACATTGACGCTTCTAGCAAAGAGAGAGAAAAGTCGTTGCTGAAAGCCTTGACATATTTTGACCCCGCATAAAGGTCGAAACTACGATGCCTTTCAGAAGTAATGAATGAAGCGGTAGCCTTCAAGAATTTGAATGAATAAACCCACCTTCTGACATCGCGTAAAATGGGTTTCAAAGTCGTGAACTTATTTTGAAAACTTTAGCTTTTAAGTTTCCAAGGCATCGTGTTTGTGTGTTGTCTGCTATTTTAAGGAATCCTGTACGATAGGGTGTCGTAATTCCTTATTGATTTGCAAACTTTGCTAAAAATATGCTTTGCCAACTCATAATACATCTACAGAGTTTATTTTAAAATTTAATATAACGTACTTTAATAATTATGCATTTTAAATCGTAATCAGGTAGTAGATTCTAGAACATTTTTTAAAATTGCAATTAAATTTTAAAAGATGTTTTTAATTGATTAAATGTATTAATAGTCATCATAGATTCTGTACTATTCACTATTTTATATTTTAGTGACTCATAAAAAAATTGTTTTTAAAAATAAATAATAATTAAATTATTATTATTAAATAATTGTTTTTAAATTTGTAAATTTTATATTTATATATTTTATATTATATTATAAATATATTTTATATATTTTTTTTTTTAAAGTAAATAATAATTATGATTTTAAAATCATGAAAGTCAGAATTTTTTGAATTTAAAGAATTATACATTAATAAAATCTTTTCTAAAAAGGTATATTTATTTATTTATTTATTTTTTAATTTTAAATTTAGTTTCTCAAATATAAATTTCTTTTAAAAAATAAATTTTGAATCTTATAAAAATTGATGTTTAATATTTCTTATAGGCATAACAGCATTACGTAACCTTAATAGTAAATTGTAATTACTGAAAGTATTGTAATAGTAAATTTTTTTATTAATTTTTAATGATGATGAATGGCCATCTTTATCAATCTTTGTCTTCTTTTGATTGGTTGATTGATTTGGGCTTTATGGCATAAAGCCCAGATTTGGCCATGCTGCTCCAGAAATCTTTTTAGTGAAGGTGAATGATTATTTTTATATTGTTTCAACGGGGCGTGAATGGCCGAGTGGCTAGCGCTCTGGCGCTCGGTACCACAGGTTTCGGGTTCGAGTCCCGGCGGTGCCATGGATGTGTGTAGTGGTTCGGAATCCACTTTAAACTGTAGGTCCCGGTCTAATAGGATCATAGAGTTTTGCGGGGGCATTGTTACTCCGCGTCCGTGGCTTATCTTCAAGTTACACGCGCCCCCTGGGTAATACAAAGTGAGTACGTCTGTGCAGCGCTTGCTTTAAGGCATCAAGACCAAGCTGTCTAAGTGTTTGTCAGCTGCATTAGAAAGAAAAAAAAAATATTGTTTTAACTAATCGTTTATACACTCAAGAGAGCCAAAACATTATGACCACTCCTACATTTTGCAATGAACTCGCCTGGATGACGTGGAAGGCACGTGATCAGGTGGAAGAGGTATTTAACTGGTATTAATCCATGCCAAGGCGGGTTGAAGCTGTGTTGCGCGTAAAAGGTGGGCCAACTCGTTATTCACAGGTGGTCATAATGTTTTGGCTCTTGAGTGTAAGTTTGCCATAGAAATACATAAATTCGTATACTTAATTTTATACATAATTTGTTATACATGTATATATTATTATACTTCATACATTTGTGTGTGTGTGCGTGACCAAGTACATTTTTGTATTTTAATGATAAATCCATCAACGATTAGCAAGTTTCTTTTTCCTCCATTCAAAATTTAAAAATAATTCAGTTATTCTCTGCATAAATAAGGTAAAAATATGTTAGGTGCTGTTATTATTATTATGTGAAATATTACTTCCCCGATAATGTAAAATCAGGTTAATTATATTTTGACGTAAAATTGTGACTACTAATATTTTGTACAGTTTTGTTTGTTTATTTATTTATTTATTTTTGTAAAGCAATCTATGAATTTAAATCCCAGGTAAGAAATGAAAACAAGAAATTATAAATATAAAAGATTATATATTCTGTAGATATAGATTCCAGATAAAACAATGAAGAACAGCATTCAAATATTCTTTGCATTGCGCCGCGCTTAAAACAAATCGGATGAAACACTACTCAAAAGATGCAGAAATGGTCAAAAAAAAAAATGGCAATCTGTTTTGAATCCATTATTTTTTAATAGTACTACTGTGTCCAAAAAAGTAAGACCAATTTTCAATTTAAATTTCTCGGGCATATGGTATTTCAATGTTTTTCTTCTTTTTAGGTTGTTGGCACTATCCTTGACATCTGTGTGAAATTTGAAATAAAAAAATATTCATTATGACGTCAAATTTTTAAAATATCTCTTCAATCGACGGTGTCCCCGGAGTGGTCTTTTGAGTTTAGGGAATAGCCAGAAGTAGCACGATGCTAAATCAGGTGAATACGCTGGTTGTGGAAAGATATGGCAGCAGTGTGAGCTGGCGCATTCAGTGTTTTAGGTACCAATCGATTTGACGCATTTGAGGCCCAAAACATCTTTTAAAATGGAATTTTGAAATTCCAACATCATCAGCAAGGTCTCTAATTGTAAATCAACGGTTTGCAAGCACCAAATTTTTTTTTGGACGTGAGCTTCGTTGGTTGAGGTTGGTGATCGACCAGAAGGCATTTCGTCTTCAACGCGTTTCTGATATAGGAATGCTCACCAAATGCCTTCTGCAACATTCTATACATTTCCGCAAACAAAATTTAACGCAAGTTCTTTCTCAGTTAATTCAGACATTTCATAAATCGCCGGAATCAGTTTTAGCGTCTCACAAAGTGAAGCGTAACTCAATTACTAATGATTATTTTTGACGTCAAATTGCCCACAAATGTCAAGTACAGTACCAACAACCTAAAAAAGAAAAAAAGTTGAAATACCATATGCCTAGAAATTTAAATCGAAAATTGGTCTTACTTTTTGGACACAGTAGTATATCATCTTTAGATATAAGAAAATATTCATAATTCTTTAACTGGAAAAGAGTATTTTATATTCAAGGTGACATAAAATTAAAAGATAAATATAAAATAAATAAATATTAAAAGCATTCTACTAGTAGAATGCTTTAATATTTATCTATTCTCAAGATAAATATTAAAGCATTCTACCTTTTAACACGAACTGCTGCTATGATTTTTAAACAGGGATGCACATACTGTGGCCCACGCCATCATATGAGATATTTATCTTAAAAAGTCACATCAGATTATTTTTTTTTTACAGACTAAATCGATTCTGATGAAAGATTAAAAATATGAAAAGGATCCGGCACTAATTAGATAAAAAAATAAATATTAGAAAAATATTTTAATCGATGTACTATAATTTATCATAAACTAAGAAATTAAGACTTTTGAGCTGACATTGGCGCAGGATCCATATTTTATATTATTCATTCCCTAATGCACGTGTGTCCACTACTGATTATCGAGACATTAATAAATGGTTGTTTAAAAAAAGTCATTTTTTTATGGTGTTCGCATGTTCCATTTTAAAAGTGGCGTCAACAATGTTGTTGTTGTGTCTAATCCTCAGTGTGTCCTGCAGTGCGGGATGGACACTCATGGATGGAGGAAAAGGGGCAGCTTCTGTTTGGGATGGAGCACCCGTAGGTAGAAGTCAAGATAGCTACTTGCCAATTTTCTACACAATTGGCGGTCGAACTACGGATAATCCATAGTATACCTGAAGTTACGCGATAGGTAGATCACACGGAAATCATTTGACGGAAATCGTTTGGGATACAACTTCGCATGTAAATACATACGAGTTGTATATAAATGGAACCAAAAACTAACAAAAAAACGTTATGAAAAAGCATTTAATAAAATTACAGTTCTTTATACAATCAACCCTATATAATTTTGAAACACTTTATTTTTCTTATTCTTATCTCACTTGATCGACAGCAACATCTAGACCAAGTCCGTAAAATATGTGGTCTCATGGAAAGACAGAAAGCCCCCACCCTTCTTGAGCGACAGCTTCTGATGTGATGGAGCACACTTAGATAGAAGTCTGACTTGGCTCCGAGTCGCTGAAGAAGGAGGGCAGAGCCTTCCAGGAGGACTTTAGGAGGAACTATGGGAAAAATCCGGAAAACTCCACCAGGTAGTCCGACTCACGATGCAAGATGCTGAAACATCATAAACACCATCTAGTCTCTTCTTTTTTTGAATTAGTGTCTACAACAATTCCGCCAGCGGATTGAACCGCAGCCTAATGTTCACCAGCGGCGCATGTTGCCACTGAGCGGCCAGTCGGGCATTTTTGAACATGGAGTATATTTTTATCTGGATTCCAAATATAGTGAAGAAAGCTGAGCTAAAAAAAATTAAAACAACCCGTTGATTTTATTAGCGTAGTGTCCATTTGACATATTGAAAAAAGGCATGCCAACAAAGTAGTTGTGGTTGCTGTTAGATAAGATTTCAAAATGTTTAAGCCTAATTGAATCAATATACATTTGTTAACAAATATTCTTAAGCATAAATCTTAAAAAAATTAATAAATAGATATCATTTGACTAACCCTCTTTGAGCTTGGTTTCTATAAAAACCGAGGGGCACAAACTAAATCACTTATTAAAACATTTTTAATATCACAACTCACAAATCATTTTTTAATACATTGAGTCATTTATTTTTAATTATTTATTGCTTACATAAATAAAACAAATATATAATTAATAATTTTAGAATTGTCTTCGCGTGGCCTTTGGGCACGTTAGTACAAATATATGCGACTCTGCAACCTTAAGAAATCTGCGCATGCCTTGCTTTAAAAATAATGCTATGCAATTTCAACACACACAATAGATTACGAAATATCCACACACTCGCATTTTTCTGCATTATGCCGTTCCTGTCAAGGGTCATCTCGGAAAACATTTCAGTCGTGCATCCTATTGCTTTATTCTGGTAGTGATCTTGACGGGAGTGACAAACGCCCACTCTAGCACGTGCGAAGGAGGCAGTAGGAAAAAAATGGGGGTAAGTTAAAAAAAAAGGAACCCATTACTCTACCATCCTTTTAGGAGACGTCGGCAAGTACTCTGTTAACAGCTCTGATTTCAGAAAACATTTCAATTACAGTCATGGTCGCGGCGCAAAGTTGTCATCGAAGTATCTTCAGCCAGAAAGAAAAAAATTCACCCAGAAGTCACTTGATTAAAGCCAACACAGGAGACGGTTAATGATCATTGTTTAAAATGGCTCTAGGTTGGGATTAAATCAAGGGCAAACTTGAAAAAGTAGCGACATGGGTTTGTTTCACACTCGCTTTGTTTTCTGCGAATTTTGGATATAAGACTTCCTAGAAAACGAACTTCAAATTTGGACTGAATAGTATTTCTAAGAAATAAAGCCAGAATTTATATATTGTTTTTTGGTTTGGCACTGGTAAGCTGTTTAGATAAGTTTTAAGGACAGTCATTAACGCTAACGATACTGTCATAAATAACCACTCTTGGCTAGAAATGTCTAAAAATAATGAAAGCAAAACTGAATGGTTAGCTTTCCTTTTTAAAATAGTGAAGAGAGATGTATAAATGCAAAATATATAAAGTTAAAGGTAAATACTGTTTAAATATATGATTGATATATATATATATATTTATATATATATATACACACCAGTGTGCAAAAGAAAGACCAACTTTCAATTTAAAAATTCCAGGGCTTATGGATTTTCAATTTTTCAGGTTGCTGTCAGGTCTTTTTCAGGTTGCTGATACTGTCCTTGACATCTGTGTGAAATGTGTGGCGTCAAAACATTCATTAGTATTTGAGTTATGCTTGGCTTTGTGAGACGCTAAAACTGATTCCGGCGATTTTTGAAATGTCTGAATTAATTGAGCAAAGAACTTGCATTCAATTTTTTTTCCGGAAATGTATAGAATATTGCAGAAGTTTTCGGTGAGCTTTCCTATATCGGAAAGAAATATTTAGAAGTGGTATAAACAGTTCAAAGAAAGCAGAGAACGTGTTGAAGACGAAGAGCGCTCTGTCGAACCTCAACCGACAAAGCCTAAGTCCAAAATTAAAGATTTGGTGCTTGCAGACCGTCGATTTACAATTAGAGATCTTGTTGATGATGTTGGAATTTCAAAAGCATTGGTCAATTCCATTTTGGGCCTCAAACGTTTCAAATCTCCGATTGACCAAATCTCCGAAAAATACTGAATGCGCCAGCTCACTACATTGATTCTTAGACCTTTTCGCCACAAATGAAACCCGTATCGTTCCATAACCCCCGTATTCACACCGTGCGACTTCTGGTTATTATTCCCTTAAACTGAAAAGACCACTCCGAGGACACCATTTTGAGTCGATTGAAGAGATTCAAACATGAATCGGTGAGCTCTTTGAAGGCCATCCTGCCGATGATTTTTTAGCATGCATTGAGGATTGGAAAAAAGTTGGCATATGTGCATTGTGTCGGAAGGGATTACTTTGAAGGCGATGAAATAAATTTGAAGAATAAATAAAGAGTTTTGAAAAATAAATAATTGGTCTTAGTTTTTTGGGCACAGTAGTATGACTTCCTAGAACGAGTACGTTCAAATTTGGACAAGACAGGGATGAATAGTATTTCAAAGAAATAAAAACCAGAATTTATATTGTGTTTGGCTTGGCACTGGTGAGCTGTTTAGATAAGTTTTAAGGACAGTCATTACTGCTAACGTATACCGCCGTAAATAACCACTCTTGGCTAAATGTTTAAAAATAAAGAAAAACTGAATGGCTAGCTTCCTTTAAAAATAGTGTGTGCAGAGGTATGCATAAAATGTAAAATACATAAAGTTAAAAGTAAATAGTAGGAAAATATATGTTTCATTAATAAATTTTAAGTTGTATTTTATCATTAGGATATCCTTCTTAATAAATAATGTTGATCAAAATATCAGTAACTGTAATTAAATGCATTTATTTTAATGGAAATTTACTACTACTTAAGTCAAATGTATAAAATATGTTATTTTTCAATTACTATAAATTGCTGTGAATCAAGTATTAGAAAAAATGTAGCCATTTTCCTAGTGGTAAAAAGAAATTTTTTTCGAGGGGTTGATTCATCTATTATATCATTTATCTTGTTCAAGTACATAAAAATAAATGGCTGTTGATTAATTTTGAGCTCTGGCAATAGGTGACACAAATTTCGGGCACGAGTCCCGTTTGTGCCATGGGTGTTTGTAGTGTTTTGAATCCCCTTTAAACCATAGATCCCTGTCAAATATGACTACTACAACTACACTCCACCCTCTCCAAACAACACTACATCACTGTACTTAGAGCAGAGTTGCCCCTATACAGTTTGAGAATGATGTGGATGAGAAGTCTGACTGGGCTCCGTGACGCTCTTATAGTCATATGAGACCGGGATCTACGGCTTAAAAGTGGATTACGTGAACTAGCCACTTGTCCATCAGGTCCCATAGTCTAATATGACTGCAGAGCGTTGGGCGTAAGGCTGGCAACCTCGATACCTTAAAAGAAAACATCTCCTGTTTCGGAATCTGCCAGGAGACACCCAGGGCATAAATTGCAGTGGAAGTTAATTTAATTAATTTAGAGTTGTAAATTTCAATAGTTAAAAATATTTAAGAGATCAGTTTATCTGTCAAAACGTATATAAAATATGAATTATGTCATTTGAAATCAAGATTAAAAGAAAATTTTCATGGTATGCTAAAGAGAAACATGATATGTCAAAAACACGATATGATAAGAAATGAGATATGTCTGTCTTTTCGAATAATTGAACTGCATATCTAAAATATCAGACAAAATCTTTAAAATCCATCAATCCAGACGAAACTTTTAAAATTATCTTTAAGTTGACAAAATATTTATACATAATATAGCATTAATAATATACATTAAATAGTATTAATTAATAATAATAAGTATTAGTAATGCAAAATAATCGAAATATCACTGAATAATACACATAACGGATATGTCTTCTCCACCAAATAATAAATTCAATTAATCATGAATCAAACCATTCAATTATTACCATTAATGTTCTTTTTAAGTCGCCTATTGTTATGCAATATAGTATTTCAAAAACATAGGCCGATGGAAGGACAAAATTTGCAAATATTACACAAAACTACTACAAAATGAGTACATTTTATGCTTGGTGAATCTATTTTTTTTTTTACTAGCTGAAAGGATACTACCACAGAACATTGATTAAAAACCAAAACCAATAAGAAATTTCACATGAAGTAGATTTTTACATTTTCAATGTCTAGCATTGGATTCTAAATCGCCACTGATACCGCAAACTGGATTTGGAAATATTCAGTTTTCTACGAGGCCTTCTATAACCATCCATAAGATTAAAAAGAATACTTTTTAGAAATCTTTCAAGAGTATTTGTGAGGATAAAAATAACCAAGTAGCCAACAGGATCATATTGAAGTATGTTATCAAAACGAACTCTGTATCATTTTAAGTAGTCCTAGATATGCGGGTAGAGATAAATCCTTTTAATCTTCTCCACCAAACATCATAAATTCAATAATTCATAATTCAAGCCATCAATGAATAAGGCCAGTGTTACGCTGTGTTTCATAAACATAGCGTCAATGTAAAGCAAAATTTGCGGAAGTCACAAACTTGTTACAAAACGAGGATATTTTTATGTCTCTAATTTGTTGAGAGTTTATTTTTTATAGAATGCATTTATTAGGGTATTTATATTTATGTTTAGTTTTCCTTTTTTTCAATTCTACTATTGGTTCACTCTCTCCTATATATATTTACGTATCTTATTCAAATTTTCAGTCATTCATAAAATACTATTTATTTATCCACTCGAGTTCAAATACAGTTTTTAAAACTTGTAGTGGATGACACTTGATATTAATACAGTTTTTCAAATATTAATTCATTAATTAAATTTAATTAATCAATTTTAGTTTTATATGGAGAAAAAAATCTCTTATATAAGATATTTAGCAGGATATAAACTTAGGAATAAAATACCGTCAGTGGCGAAGTGTGTGAAAAAAATTTCTTTTCGGCAGTTCTTTTTCATTCTGGTTCCAGTCTTAGTCAAGGAGGGACTTTATAAATAGTTTTCATTCATTTTTTTTAAGTTAGAAAGGACTTTCTGCATATAGTGAAAAAAAGTAGGAATTAATTTAAAAATTACTTGACTTTAAAATTACTTTTTTTTTGAGAGAAAAGATATGGCAACTATGGTTCAGCATTTAAGCATTTTTGAAAAGAAACAGTTAAAGCATAACAGATAATTAGTTATAGCTATATGTTTAAAACAGTTTACTTCGCCAAAACAGAAAATTTAAAGGTATATTCATGGTGAACATATTATAAATTAGTTCAACCAAAGGAATAATTTATTATGCGTAGTTGTACAAGACAAACATGAAAATCACATCATTATGTGAAACGTACAAAGTTAATCTTTTCACAACTAACGAATGTTCGTTGTTCCTTGTTATTTTACAAATGTTCTGGTGGTAAATCAGTACTTAACATATGCTTGTGAGAGCATGTTAACGTCGATCAAATGAATTTAATTGGGATTTCAGTTGAGGTTATGTACGAACTAGTTGCACTTGCACAGTGGAATACGTTTCATGGAAGAGCTGAGAAATGTCTACTCCAAAAAAGCGAGAAAAGATGACCCCCCTTCGACGTATTGTCTTAAAAGAAGTTTTTGGTGAAAAAGGATAATTTTCTGCGATGAGTCGACCAGAAATGTTGTGTGTCTCTTTCTCTGAAGTGGCTAAATAGACCAGAGTTACCGCCTGTTTTTCAAAGTTTTGTGTATCACGTCATGTGATGATTAAGGTCTGGCGCAAACCAGGTGTTTAGATTCGATGTAGAATCGAGAACTCTGAAAATCTAAGACTGGAGTGAACTGCACTTGTGAATTAATCGTGCACTAGTGATAAAATTTTATTTTTAATTTTTATTTCTTTGTATAATAATCCAGAGTTCATTATGTGTGTGTGTGTGTGTGTAAATAAAAATTAAAGTGTTCCCTTGAACCTGAAAATAGCCCTCTTCTAGAAGCCATTATAGGTCTAACATGGACCGAGACGTCACAATATGAATACATCACTGAATTTGATAAAAACACAGACTTTAACTTATGATAAAAATAAATTCAAAGTTGTGTTTTCAAAAACTATGGATTATTATTATTATATAGCCACCGATTATATTTGATAACATGGCAAGAAACAGCTGCGAAAAAAACCTCCAATAAATCTGGATGATTTAAATTAATGATGAAGGGCGTTGCAGGGAATGCTCTTATTAAAGGCATCTGTGGTTTTCACTTGCCAAGTTTTTATGTAGACTTCAATTGACTGCTGTCAAAACAGGTCGTTTCACTCCACACATCCTACATCCAACCGCATTAGCAACTGTCACATATTTTCCATTAGATATCTCGTGCTACATTTTTTTTTACCACTGCTACTCGAGAAAGTGTGACTCAGACAGCTGGGAAGAACATGATACTTGATGGACAACCGCGTGGATAAATATTCGTGATTAATTTGAATAACAAACCGTACAGGTTTTTAACACTTCCAGGCTTTAATAACGTATTGCTGTTTTAGTTATGATAATAATTACTTATTAAAGTATGTTGAAATGCAAATAAATTCTAAGCTGAAACTAATTATTTTATACTGTTACTGGATAAATGAGTACATGCTCGGAGATGTTGTTATTCATGCTCTTTAAGATAAACTAATTAGATTTTACTTTATTTATTTATAAAAAATGTCTCTTTGTTGTTATAAGACGAATCCAATGGTAGTGACAACTATCATCTGATTATAAATATTATTGGCTAAATAATAAACTAAAAGGACTGTAATATTAAAAATTTAATTATCCAGTTTACAAAAATTCGCTGTGGTATGGCTACTTTTAAAATCAAACTTTAGTCAATCACCATTAAATTTACTAAACAATATTTCAATTAGCTGTTTTAAGTCACATTTATATTTAAGGATTTCGAAAGATTAACTTAGTTCCATTTTCGATAAATTTCAAATAGATTTAACAATTTAAGTGGAACTGTATTTTATCCACATTGCTTTAGAAACAAAGACAAAGCTAATTAGCAGACCTTTGATATTAATCAATAGACCGTAGATAAAAAAAATAATTTTCACTAACTTTTTATTAAATTTAAATTTTAATGTGTGTGTGTGTGTGTGTGTGTGTGTGTGTGTGTGTGTGTGTGTGTGTGTGTGTGTGTGTGTGTGTGTGTGTGTGTGTGTGTGTGTGTGTGTGTGTGTGTGTGTGTGTGTGTGTGTGTGTGTGTGTGTGTGTGTGTGTGTGTGTGTGTGTGTGTGTGTGTGTGTGTGTGTGTGTGTGTGAATTTATAGCATACATTCAAAATTTAAATTTAATAAAAAGCCAGTGAAAATAAAGATTTTTTTAATTGTATAATAAAATATTAATTTACTTAATTTAATTATTAATTAAATTATTTAAATTTTGATTAATAAAAATGTAATTATTTTAATTAAGAAAATAAAAATTATATATATTTGTATATTTTTTTCTTTCTAATGCAGCTGGCAAACACAGACACCTTGGTGTTGAATGCCTTAAGGCAAGTGCTGCGCAGACGTACTCACTTTGCATTACCCAGGGGGAGCGTGTAACTTGAAGATAACCCACGGACGAGGAGTAACAATGCCCCCGCAACGCTCTACGCTCTTATTAGACCGGGACCTACTTTTTAAAGTGGATTCCGAACCACCACAAACAACCATGGCACCGCCGGGACTCGAACCCGAAACCTGTGGTACCGGAGCGCCAGAGCGCTGGCCACTCGGCCATTCAGGCCCCATATATTTGTATATAGTAACAGGAATAACTGATTGTTTGTCATATAACAGTTTTATTATTATTTGCGCATTTAAACATAATTTTCTGAGAAGGAGAGTACGTAGTCATTCATTTCAACAGCAAAAAGTTGTCCAAGGAACTCAAAAATTTAAGAACTTCACGAATAACGAAATTACAAATAACTATTTTAGTGCCGAGGATTGTTGGTAAATAATTACTTATACTAATATAAATAATGTACAAGAATTAAATTATCCCGTGACTCATGTGACTGAAATATTCTGTTTTTGAGTAAAGGAAGAAATTTAAACAAGTCATTTTATGTCCAAGGTGCCTCCTTTCAGCGTAGTAGAATAAAAGGTGGGTTCATGTCGGCTACAAAAATCTCAAGCCGCCAAATCTCAATCTTCTGAACCCATATGTCGAAAATGTTATAAAATCTTTAAAAACTGTAACCTTTTAAACTGTAGCCGTTGTAAAAGAGGGGTTTTCCTTGATTGAATGACATTCGGTATTAATCTTCGAGGTACAACAATTTTTTTAACTCAGTAACTTGGTTTTTTTAAACTACTTCTTAAATATCTTTACGGTGTTTTCTGGCAGTTTAGTGTCCCAAGAGAAACTTTTGATTTTCCAACATTCTTGCAGTATGATCTTCGGAACTAATGTCACAGGGCAGGTGAACCAACCCCAATGGATTGAAAATCTTATGTGCTAACGACAATATTTTCTTTTTGTAATAGGCTCATCTTCTAATTTAAAATTTTAGATAAGATGAAATAAGCAAAAAAATTAACGAATGTAATATCGTCTTAATTGGTGATAGCAACATGAAAAGATTAAATTGGCCTTTAGAAAAGTAGTGAAACTTTTTCCTGGTAAAAACAATAAAGTTAGAGTTATTGAATTGAAAACCAAGAATTGGTATGCCTTAAACCCTGTACAGCGCCTATATTTAAACATAGGCGCTGTATAGGGCTTACTATACAGCGTCTACTATATAGTTAGTAAAGTTCAACATACGTATATAGTCTGGGAAGCTCAGCTGATTATATAGCTTACCATATATGTCAGGCTAACTATATAGTAGGGCACTTTCCTATATAGAAATTCGACAAGGCCAATTCAATTGAAAAGTGTGCCTTCAGAGTAGGACTACATTAACTGGCTCCTTCAGCAACAACAAGAGCATAGACAGTGATGATTCCATTATCAAATCCAGTGAATGTTATCTAATTATCCTCAATCTATTGACTGTCATCTATATGACGGGTGCGATAATAGCACTACTTGTCAGCGATCCCGTTATGGAAGAACCCCGAGATCTCCTCAGTGATTGATCTTGAGATTTTGAGTTTCATTATTTTCCTGAAACTCGAAGGCTGGGAGAGTGTCGAAAATGTTACAAACTCTTTAGAAACTGTACCCGTACTTCGTCTACAAACTTTCCTCCTTTTACTTCATTGTTGTTAGTTGCCGTTGTAGACTCGAGTTATGTGTCTGTATCTTTAATATTATATATTATGTATCTATATATATCGTCATTTGTTACTGGTGCATATAAAATTAAGGAAAAGTATTGTAATATTGAATTGACTGACTGTATCCCGAATTTCTGATAACTGCTTAACGGTTTGTTGGACTAGAAAATAAATTTTCTAGAAAAAATATTTAAGAAATTTTCTAGTTTAGCAAATTGTTCGGTGAGGTAAAATCATATACCCTTCGTAGCTTTCAACTTGCATTTTATAGAACTTCTGCAGAGCTTAGGAAATACAACTTTTCAAGCAATAGGAAAAGTGGATTTATTTTTCTGTGGTTGGAACATTTAGTTTTTGATGTAAACTGGTTATTTACCTTTATCGCGGAAACTTTGGTACCTTATCACCTCAACCCTGGGATCTTCAGCACTGCTGCAATATCCTTCTGCATTTGTATACCATTGATGTTCATAATAATTAATCATACCTTAGATATATTTCTATAAAACTCAAGTTTGGATTTAAAAAAATAATGGAAAGAAAAGATAGATTGGATTAGTTTACTATTAATCTTAAATTCACCTTAAAGTAAACGCATAAAAACGATCAGTAGATACAATACTAAAATTTTAAACGGAATGTTTTCGTGTAGCTTTAAACTATGCGTAAGGAAATGAAGCTTGCCAAATATTTTCATGAATTAAACATTTACAATCACTTCTGTCTAGGCAAATAAAATCCACCTTAAAACATGCATTTCCAAAACATAGGATCCAATCAAAGATTCTATTATAAAAAAATAAGGAGATACTCAAAATAACTTATCTTAAATCCTTAAATAAATAATTGTATTGCTTTTAGTTAAACGCGTTTGAGAACACCCATTATTTACAAAGTCCTTTAAAAATTTTAATGATATAGTTAACAGAAAAGTTAGTTAAAAACTGATGCTTCTGCTCTTTAAGCGATTTAAATTTTTGCATTAAAGCACTAACGTGGATATGCGTGATTTGCGTGGATATGAGTGATTATTTATGCGCTTAGCATTGTGCACTTTGACGAATATATTAGTATTTAGAAAATGTAAACTTATCATTATTTAAAAGATTTCTATTATTTTAAACTATATAAGCCTTAAAAAGTCTCATAACAGCTGACTTGTTCAGTATCAATTGTGAAAGAATATTAATTATGAGGATTTTGACTCTTGTCCTATATATAATTCTGTTTCTCCCTAATCTTTGAAGTTACATTAAAATGTTCAACAAGCTTCCTAGACTATTTTTGACCTAGTCATATTTCCTTATCCAAATTAAAGTTGCGTACATTTAAGATTACTTCTCCTAATTTCGCTTCGTTTAAAGATTACTTCGTCCTATTCAGCTTTAATAACGTCGGATTTATGACTCTTTATAACACTAGATACCCCTGTAATACTGAATTTTCCATATTTATGTTGCCTTTTGAGAGTCCTCTCTAGTATTCTTCATTTGCATATTTTTGTAATATGTTGTAGTTATATAGATATAAAAGACGGGACACATTTTAAAAAAATAATAAATAAAAAAATGCCTTTTACAGAAAGAACGGAAAAGAATCGGTTTTTCTTCTAAATCGAAAATTAGCCCTTGTATAGTTCATTTTTTGACAAATAGATGGTTCTAGGAAAGCGTTACGTAAGATAATACATACATCGGGCAAGTTAATAACTAATAAATGTATCGTCCCTCTTTCAGCAACATAGTTGTCAGATGAAGCAACACACTATCAATAAAACTTATGCAATATTTCTGATAGTATGCCCATGTTTCCAGAAAGCCTTTTCAACGACGCTGTTTTTTAAGGTACGCTTTACATTAAAATTTCTCCATAATTAAAAGTCACAAGGATTGAAATCGGGAGATCTAGATGGCCACACAAGACTGAAGGAACCTAGACGGCCTGTCTATCAAAGGAACGACTGAGGAAGACTGTTTCAAGGGGGCGTTGTTGCCATTTAAAAGGTTATCTTTATGAATAGCAAATTACAGTTTCCGAAAGCAGTGATTGCAAATTAAGCACCGATTTCAAATTACCGTTCCTGAAAGCATTGCTTGCAAAATACCGTTCCTGAAAGCAGTGATCGCAAATTACCGTTTCTCAAAGCAGTGATTGCAAAATATATATCCTGCTGAGATTAGCGTGCACGCCATGAGTGAATGCATAAATAACATTTATACCTTCAAATGTTTTAATACTAAAATATTAAAATTAATGTATAACAATCATTACATGTCGTTACTTTTCTTGTATTTTATTCTGATAGAAAAAAAAAACGGCAGAGGGTGGTAATCTGAGTCAAGACAAAAAATAACCATCTCATGAGATGGTCAACACAGAAAAAAATAATTTTCTTTTTAGCTTTAATAGATCCTGAGCAAATAAGGTCCTTGTTGAAAACCGAAACCGACCCGGAAGGCATTTTCCACCTTTTTTTCCGCGCTATTCTTTCTATCGTGATTCTTTAAACCAACAACCGTAAGCTGAGAAAAGCCTTTTGATAAAAAACTTCATCGGCATACGGGGAGAGGTTAATTCGAGCGTGACTTCTTGCAGAATTAATGAATACTCTCCTCCCCCCTTTTTTCTTTAATTTGTTAATGCAGAAGCTAAATCTATTATTCTATAGAGGTGAGAAAATGTCACGATCTGGCCATTCTTTCATCAAGTTGTGTTTAAAAAATAAATTCTCTGTTTTCCATCCATTAATACGAATATACTCTAATAGCTGTTTAGACTAAGATGATTATCCTTCTGAGTGTGAATAATCAAGTTAGTCTAAAGGTTTTATCAAAAAAGAAAATTGTTTTTATGCAAGGAATATGTAATTACGTTAGTTAATTGTACTTCTTCTGAAAGTTGTGATTACAAATTACACGTTATAAATGCAACAATTGCAAAATACAGTTTCTGAAAGCGATTGCAAATTACAGTTTCTGAAAGAAGCGATTGCAAATTGCAGTTTCTGAAAAGCGATTGCAAATTGCAGTTTCTGAAAGAAGCGATTGCAAATTGCAGTTTCTGAAAGAAGTGATTTCAAATTACCATTTCTGAAAGCAGCGATTGCAAATTGCAGTTTCTGAAAGAAGTGATTTCAAATTACCATTTCCGAAAGCAGCGATTGCAAAATGCCGTCTCTGAAAGCATTGATCGAAAAATTACCGTTTCTGAAAACAGTGATTGCAGTTTCTGAAAGCAGTGATTACTAAATGCCGTCTCTGAAAGCAGTGATCGAAAAATTACAGTTTCTAAAAGCAGCGATTGCAAACTACCGTTTCTGAAAGCAGCGATTGCAAAATATGTCGCCGAGGAGGTTACGGTGCATGCCATGAGACTAATGCATAAATAACATTTATACCTTCAAATGTTTTAATGTTAACAAAATGCTAAAATTGTATACGACATTCATTAGATGTCGTTATTTCTTGTATTTTACTATGTAGGGAAAAAAACAGAGGGTGCGGGGAATCTGAGTCCGAGATAACAAAAAGTAACCATCGCATGAGATAGTCAACACAGAAAAAACAATTTTTCTTTTTTTAGCTCGGAGGGCTTTAATGGATCCTGAGCAAACAAGGTTTTTGTTGAAAACCGAAACCGACCCGGAAGGCATTTTCCACCTTTTTTTTCCGCGCTTTTCTTTCTCTCGTGATTCTTTAAACCAACACCGTAAGCTGAGAAAACTTTTGATAAAAACTTCATCAGCATACGGGGAGGAGGTTAATTCGAGCGTGACTTCTCCCAGGATTAATGGATGCTTTTACCTTCCTTTTTTTTTTAATTTCTTTAATTTGTTAATGCAGAAGCTAAATCTATTATTCTATAGAGGTGAGAAAATGTCACGATCTGAGATTCTTTGATCGTGTGAAAAATAAATTCTCTGTTTTCCGTGGCCCATTAATACTAATATATTCTAATAGCTGTTTAGACTAAGATAATTATCCTTACAGAGTGTGAATAATCATGTTAGTCTAAAGGTTTTATCAAAAGAGAATTGTTTTTAGGCAAGAAATATGTAATTAAGTTAGTTAATTATTAATTAAAGTAGTTACTTTGTCATTAGTTAAGAAGCTTCATGGTTAATTAATTAGTCTAATAATGGAGAATTTTGTTACATTTATATTTCTTTAAAGATATATGAAATCAGAATCCAAAAAGAATATATCTGATCTAATATAGAGATAAAACGTTTGTCTGCACTAATGTTGTTGTTGTTGTTGTTGTTGTGACCAATTAAATTACGAATGGATTCGTTATTTACGAATCTATTTGTAATTTAAATGAGATTAGACATTAATGCTAACATTAATGAATATGTTGCTATTAATGGTAACATTAATAAAGTTAATGAATGGAACAGAAAAATTTTAATTATTTTTATTCTACTGATTGAAAAAAATGAATGAATGATACTTAAATTTATAAATCCTTTATTTCATTTTTGTAAATTATAGTATAAAAGAATCTTTTAATCTTATCAATACATAAATATGTATTGATAAGATTACAAATTCATAATACACGATTCATAATACACGATGAGTTTCAGAAACAATTCTTCCCATTTCTGACGCTTTATAAATTTAAAACATATCATAATCTATGCACATTATGTTCGAGAAATGCAATTCTTCGGTTTTATACCGATTGGAATTATTCGATTCTAAAATTAAAAATTAAAAAAATAAAATAATAAGTTAATTAAATAAAAATAATTTTGAATAAAAAAGAGAAACAATATCTTAGCAGAAGAAGATATTGAAAATTCGCGGAAATTAGGTAAAGGAAAAGGCAATTCCCCTATTCAAATTTGTTTTGTTCTTTATAAAAATTTATCTTAAACTACGTATGTGTCTATTCCTCGATGTCCGGCAATGCGGAACGGACACCCCATGAGTAATCTATTCATGGATGGAGGTTTGGTTTGTCGCTCGACGGTCACCTTGTGCACACGAGGGCTAAACAGACCCCTCATGGATGTAGAGAAGGGAGCAGCTTTCTGTTGTGATGGAGCATCCGTAGGTAGAAGACTGACTTGGCTCCGAGTCACTGAAGGAGGAAGTACGTTCGAGGAGGACTTTTAGGGGGAATTACCCGCATTTGCGTATAGTATGAGCGAAAATCCGAAAAACTCCAACCAAGTAGTCCGATTCACGAGGCAAAGATGCTGGACATCCCAAACCCCATCAGTCTCCCCCGTTTTGAAACTGTGTCTACAACAATGACGCCAGCGGATTGAACCTCAGACCTAATGCTCAACAGCGGCACACGTTACCACTGAGTCACGAGTCGGGCTGTACTAATCTAATTGTTACAAACTAAATGGTTGTATATTTATACACAATATCTATAGCTCTATAATGGTAAATTACAACCTAAAAGTTTTAACACTGAAAGAACAATATTTTGAAGTTAAATACATTAATTTTATCTGGTAGCGTAACTTAATTTTATAGATAAAATTGTATTTTTAACAATAAAATCAATACTTTGTAACAATATCAAAGCTTTATTACAATTTTATAACAATATTAATGTTTAACTCATAGTATAATGGTTTCTTTCGTGCGTGTGGCAATATCTGCTGCAGGGCATTAGCAGCGCCTTATTTTAACCCCCAAATTATTTTAACCCATTATTATTTTAACCTTATTTTAACCCCAAATGTGTATGAATAATTTTCATGAAAAAAAAAATCCTCTATGCCACTGTTTTTAATATTTTGTTTTCCAGTTTGTAAGTTTCTTATCTTCTGCACCATCGTGTATCCACATTGCAGGAAAGTAATAAAAATGATTTATCCGGCAGGAGTTCGTTTTGTTTTGCTTGTTCAAACAGAATTACCAATCTAGTAAAAACAAATCATTTTTTTCTTTCTATTTTATATAGAAGCGATATAAAAACTCTTGTTATTACTTATTGATATACTACTTGATTTTTTTTTTTTTTTTTTACTTGAACAAACCACTTATTTTCTTAGGAAAGTATAAACCGTATGTTTGTTCTGCTATGTTGTGTTTATTAAAGGCTTTCACATATCTGTTAAAATTGTTGGCATTTTATTTTTTACACAATGTAAAATATTAATATGTCAAATAAAACGCATTTGTAATAGTGCTTTATAAAAGTAAATCATTAATAAATACTAGATTTAAAACTTTTAATTGTTAAGTCATATTTCTGTTAAATAAGATCGCATTGCAAAATGAAACTTTCAAAATGCTACCTCTAAACTCTGTCAGTTGCCTTACAATTCTTAGTGAAGTTGTTTGTCTTAGATTTCGCACTATTGGACTTTTAAATATTAGCACACATAAGAAAACAAAAATAAAACTTGCTAAAATAGATTTTTTTTCTGTTGGATTGTGATCTAGAAATACAAGTGTGTTTATATCCCGACAAGTGATCCAGTGGCAACGTGCGCACCTGGCGTGCAGGAGAGGGCCCAGGTTCAAATCCGCTGGAGACGTTGTTGTCACTGCTCAAAAACAAGAAGACTCGATGACGATTGTGACAATATGCGTAAAATGCGTCTCGCATAAATAGTGTGATGCCAGGTGATGTTTTAAGGGTTTTCTCCCGTACGGCACGCAAATGCAGGGTAGTTACTCCTAAAGAGTACCCTTTCAGAGTGAGTGAGTGAGTGAGTAAACGTGTTTAAAAAAATGGAAATTTTAACACCAGAGTTGAGATAGAATAGAAAATTGCTAATGTTAATTTTGTTTGGGTGTAAAAACAATAAAATATTTATGTAGAAAAAAATATTTTTATTACGTATGTTTACGATGTAAAAAAATTGTTATTGGTAATATCATAGCACTATTTTTGTAAATGGCTCATAAAATAATATTTAAAACTAAATTATCTAAATCTGTTTTTACATTGTAACATTTTTGAAAAAGAATTCATATAAAACAGATTCATACAATCCCACTTGTATAAGTTATTACATTATGCATTAGAAAATTTTATACTGATATACATGGTGACCACAAAATAAGTTTCCTCTCCCTGTTTGGTGGCCTCTGAACCTAAAACTAAATCAACAGAATTAAACCAAACTTCACACATATTGTAGAAGACAGGGATAGATAATTTCCCAAAAAGTACCAAAAGTTGCCGATAGGAGAGACTTAGGAGCTGCTGTCACATATGCGCTATGAAATTTTTACTATCTAGGTAGAGGTCACATCATTTTGCAATGGAGGAGAGGAGATAGAGGTTGCTACGCGACCAAGGAGCTTCGTTAACTGTAAATCGTCGTTCAGTTAGCAGTTATTTGATTGACTGTTGATTTGTGCTCAAAATGCATCCCACCTAACTACCTTACTCGTGCTTTACTCGTAAAGCTCTTTTTACAAAAGATAATGTAATACTGCGGCTGCTCTTGGGGGAATATAAAAGGCTTCATAACTTGCTTAAACGTCCAACGTCTTTAAAAAGAAAAAAATTAGAAAACTGCATTACTAGGAATCAGCATTAGCAGAGGATGAAAAGCAGTAATAGGCCACTGCAGTGTTTGACATTACAGGACTATCAATGGTCAAGGGCTCGTGTAGTTGCTGGCCAAACAGATATGCCTAATGCCGTCTGGAAAATGTTGCTTTTCTATCCGTATAAGATTGATCACGTGCAAGAACTGAAAGCGAAGGATTATAAGAAAGACTTTCAGGTTAACGTTTCTTATCCTAATGGAAATCGGCAGTCATTGACCTTGGAAAATATTGTGAGGAGATGAAGTTCATTCATCTCTAAATGGAGTCAGTCATCAATAACAACTGTCGAATTTGAGCTTCTAAAAGGCTCACAGTGATCCATCAAGTACCACTGCATTCTCCCAAAATAACCATGTAGTATGGATTCACTGTCGATTTCATATTAGGACAATCTTTTTTGAGAATATCACTCCTACAGGTACTATTGCCTGCACCGTTACTGATGAGAAACATCGGCAAATGCACGATAATTTTGTTATTCCTGAACTTGCAGCAAAGACAGTGCTTGGAGACGACAATTTTATGCAAGATGGAGCAAGACCGCATATTCTTCATTCAGTACAGAATCATTTACGGTTATATTTTAGTAATGAGAATGCTATCCGCCAACGTTTTCCGACGGAATGATCCCCCAATTCCTAGGCATCACATATGACTTTTGGCTGGTGGGGGGGAGGGGTAACTTAAAACCGTCGTGAATGCTGAGGATGTCAGCAAACCTGAAATCCTTGAAAGAAGAGATAAGACGAGCTATTACATTGATCCAAGGTGATAATTTACCTGCAGTAGTAGAGAAAGTCCTACGCCGGAAAAGCAATAACTTATTGGCAAGGTCAGCAAATTCAAGTATTGCACGTGCCTCTGGGAAGCCTAATGTTGCTTAATATAAGATTAAATGCATTCTGATTCAGCATGTGCATTTTTTATTATTCGAAAATTATAATGAAACTTGAAATAATCCATTTCCACTACATTCATTGAAAATATTGACTTTTTTCGTTTCCAACAACTCCAAAATCACTTATGGGTTAAAAAGCTTGAAAAATCTAACTATATTGTGAAAAATCCACAATGTGTATTTGACAGCAACGTCAAACTCTTCCCCCTATCGATGAGTTTTGGGACTTTTTGAGGAAATCATCTCCCCATGTGTGTATATGAAACTTGGTTTCATTAGTTTTAGTTGAAGACGCCACCAAAGAAAGAAAGTTATTTTATATCCAGCCTGTATTTTGAAAATTCCTTGTGTTAAGTAATTAAATTATGAAATTAAACATATTTGATTACAATATATGTAATATAATTTAACTTTTTTAATTCAAATTAACAAAGCATAAACTTATCCACCATTATATTGAAATTTGTAATGTTTTTTCTGGGCAAAAAGAAAACAAGTAATATAACAAAATAATTTTAAAGTCAATTCCTACTTTTACTATATTGTGGAAAAGTCCTTTACAAATAAAGTTGAAATTTTGCTTTTACATCTGGCGCCATCTATCGTAAATATATGCAGCTTAAATGTAAAAAAACTAAAATTAATTAATTAATTTTAATGAATGAATTAATATTTGAAAAAACCGTATTAACATCAAGTATCCTCCACTACAAGTTAAAAAATGTATTTGAATTTGAGTGGATGAATAAAAAGTATTTTATGAACGGTTGAAAATTTGAACAAGATATATATAGGGAGAGTGTGAGCTAATAAAAGGAATTGAAAAATGTGACCTCATCCTCTTAGCACAAGAGATAAACATTAACAAACGCCATGACTCAAGTATCGCAGATATCAAAGAACTCATCTACAAAAGCGAGAATTTTGAAGGTTATCTCCAAAATTACTTAACAATTATAATTGAGGGGGGATTACTGAAAGAATAGAAACAACAAAAAAGACATTGAATTGGAAAAATTTTGTCTGCAAATCGAAAAAACTGTTTACTGTCGACTATATTTCCGCCGCTTATGATCAACCAAACTTTAATGTTAAAAAGATAATCCCAGAGTTTAATTCAAAGTTTGTCATTGTTTTTAAATTTGCAAGGCAGCTCAATTTTCTAAAAACAGAAAATGAAAAACTTCGTTGTATATATTCTTGAGCACTACGTAGTAAAAATAGAAAATAATGCTTTAATTTTATTAACAGCTTTAACAATTAATGCTAATATAAATTAAAGGTTAATTTTAATAGTTAAATTTAACATGCCTTAATTCTTTAATTTATGGTAAAGTTATGTACATGAATACTATGCAATCGACAGCATTAACTTGAATTAATAACATGGAATCATTTATCGAAATACCTACAAAGAGAAATTTAATTTTTGCGTTACATATTTTTGTATACAACAAATGATTTACATTTTTTTTTTCATATGCAGCGAATTAAATTTTCTAATTCAGTATACTAGAATAAAATAATTGAAAAGCATGTTTTGATTGAGCTTTTTCAAAAATTTACTATATTAAAAAGAGACATTATATTTAGAAAAAGATTAGTTAGGAATATTTAATAACATTGAAAATATTGACTAATTAAATAAAATAAAAGATTTATTTTTAATTATAAAAATATTATTAAAGATTTTTTAAAAGGATAAAACAAATATTGTTTTAAATATATGAATTTTTGCGTACTTAAATGTTAATATCTTTTTTTATGAATTCCTGAAAAGATAGCAATCATAAATTTATGCATAAAATATGTTGATCCATTTGTCAAATATATTTGTGGTTAAAAATAACACTCTTTCAGTAGAAACTTTTTTTTTTTTTTTTTTTGTCAAAGATTTCTTAATATATTACAAACAAAGAAGATTCATTTCTGGTTAATATTCTTTATTTCAACAAATTTTGCTGATAAAAAAATTTAATAAAATGGATGAATTAGAATAAAAGAAAAAAATATATTTATTATATAATATATCTAATATAAGTTTAATCAATAGAACAATCTCATTTGCAAAATATTTACTGTGATATATAACTATAATCATGCAAAAGCAATTAAAAATGCTAAAATACAAAAAAAGCCCCAAGGAATAAATAAATAGCAAGCAATTGAAAATGGGTCAATAAGAACGTTTTAAATTTTAAATATGCTCGACTTTTGTGGAGTTAAAAAAATAATGCAGTTTTAAGTGCGAGAGCTGTATTTAAATAGAATTAAATTTAACGTAACAGCGGATGAAACGCTAAATAACCTTTCCGTATCAAAAATTGAATTTTACACGTAATATTCATCAGATCCTTTCTATCCGAAGAACTGAATTGACTGGCGTTAAGCTGCACCTAGCAGTTAAGTCTGATGAACACTGTTAAATAACTACTAAAATCAAGTGCAAAAAAATCTGCCTAATCCAAAGAGATGAATTCAACTACGTTGACAAAAAAAGGCCTACTCCTTAACATCATCTAGCGTGGAAGTCGAGTACCACCGCTAAAATTAACCACAAAATATACTGGTAAGTATATTGGTGCCACATGGATGGTTGGATGGACAGAAATTATATCTTCTAAAAAAGATGACTGTCTTTCGATAATAAAACTATTGGCATTATGGATAAGGATGAACGAATTAAAAAGAACCGAAATACTCCCTTCTAAATATGTGAGCATTGACGTTCAAAAAAAATCTCCCAATTTTTCCCAACAGAATTTGATCGTCCTATATCTAAGCACTATTAAATAACTACTAAAATCAACTGCTAAAAACCTGCCTGATCCAAAGAGATGAATTCAACTACGTTGAGAAAAAAAGCCCTACTCCTTACATCATTAAAGCCTTTTCTTATCACTCCATCATCGAAGTCGAATACCACCACTAAAATTAAATCATAAAAGTATATTGGTGCCATTAACCATTAAGTATATTGGTGCTACACATTCGATGGATGGGGAGAAATTATATTTTTTAAAAGAAGATGGCTGTCTTTCGATAACAAAACTATTGACATTACGGATAAGGATAAACGAATTAAAAGAACCGAGATACTCACTAAATATGTGAACATCGACGTTCAAAAAAGGTCCTAATCTTTCCCCAATAGAATCTGATCGTCCCATATCTCCATCGAGTGACATTGGTATTTCTCTGAAATCCCCTCCAATAAAGTACAAGTAGATAAATGAATGTTTTTTTTATCAAAGTAGATGAATCTTTATAAAAATATGTTTTCAAAATTTATCTGTAGGACAATTACAGATAACATAAGTCAATAATTCATCAAAATGTAAAATTATCATTAAGTCAGTACATAAAAAATTGAAAAAAATACATATCTAATTAAAGAATAGTTACTTGAGGATAAAACAGATGCATATTAAAACAGATTAATTTACTCAAACAATATTAATTCAATTTCAGTTAAATACGGAAATCACTATAAAAGATGTTAAAGTACTTAATGTTCCGATTTCAATAAATTCATTGAAGGAATATTATAAATTGAATTTAAAACTTTCATTTTTGGATTGATTTATATAACATGTACTAGAAGTAAAAGCATTTATTTAGACGCATCCACTTAACAATAATCAGTATTTTTTATGTTGTAGAAACAATTATTATATTGTCAAACTAAAAGTTGAATGGGTTTCCATACTAACTAATAAGAACACACGATGAAAATAGACTATTCCATGAAGTCTACGATAATTATTTTTCTCTGAACACTACCATTTTTCTGAACAATATAAACCGTTACTTTCTTTACTCACCACAGAGGTCAAGGCAAGGGTACTTCATAATTTTTGTCACTATCCGGTCTTATAGATGTCATTTCGTATTATAAAATTCAGAGAAAGTGAAATACATTTAATTATACTAAAAGCAATCAAATTTCAGAATATTAAAGTCTATTTTTCGACTAATAACCTAAAAGTAGCAATTACGTGAAGTCTCTTGCAAATTTTTGTATTTGGAACATAATCTTCTATTATAATTTGACACAGTTCAACTTAACCGATTCACGATTTAGCTCAATTGAATTTGATACATACTGAACCGATTCACGATTTAGTTCAATTGAATTCGATAAATGTCTCCCATTGAACCGATTCACAATTCAGTACAATTGAATTGATAGATTCAAGGTTCAATCCAACCGATTTACGATTCAGTTCAATTGAATTCTTTCGATAGATTCACGATTCAAGTCAACCGAATCTGTTCAATAGTTCGTTGAATATTTTCATAATATTTTTTAACATTTCAAGGGGCAAATTTTTTTAATTGAAAAAAAATTATTTGTTCATTATTCATTTTCATTTATATAAATTCAAACCAGAAAAAAATAGATCAAAGGAAAAAGTGAATAATAAAAAAATAAATGATATCCGCATTTCCTGTTGAACTTCCATGGAAATTATTAACGAAATTATTCAGGACATACGAGTTCTTTATGTCTTTCTTAATGTAATGAATTCGTCTTAAAAATTTTGTCATTATAATTTGGAGAATTTTTTTATAATTGTCAATTATAAATAATTGACATTACTCTAGTTACAAAAATTGCAGAGATGCTTAAAAATTACGTTCATACTTTTATTCCTGAATGAAAAAATAGAATGTCATTGATTTAAAACTGAAATTATTCATTACTTGAATGTCAAACTGAAAAAAAAATCATTTCTATAGCAAAAATGCAAAAAGGGCAAATTTATCAGATGAGAGCAATAAGACATTATAATTCAGACAAATATTTTTTCAACCACGCAAAATAAAAAAAACAAAAAAATATATATGTATATTAATGGAAAACAGCAATTTAGGCTAACAAATGAGTCTACGGCAATCAAGCTGATTGAAGGAATTTTCATAATTAAGACCTGTTTTTGAAAGAATAAAATAATTACTCCGGAGCCGCATAAGGTAATTATGAGGAGTGATTAGCAAAAACAATGGAAGTATTTTCTACTTAGTATGTCAAAAGGGGACATTATTCAAATTGGTTTTTCCTAATGAAATGCTCCAATTTGAAGACGCTATCTCGATTATTTTAAGGACCATAATGAATTTGGTTTATTTAGTTACCACGCAACCACCAACAAGCTTCTTCCTTACGGAAAAATAGGAAACTCAATAATTTTTCATTTTAACATTTCTTTTCTTTTTTTTTATTTTTAAAAGAATAGAAATTAATTAAACTGATATTTTAATTTTAAAGTTGCTAGGTATGTATTATGATCTCATGTCTCGAAATTTGTCAGTGGACTTAGCTCACTACGGGCTGTTGCATCAATGGACAAGGTTTGGTTTGTCAGAAATAGAATCATCGTAAAGTACAAAAATGCTTCAGGAAATTTGAAAACATATCAATTCTAATCTTATTCATAAAATTTTTTTCTTTAATATTACGCTATTTTAAAATTTTATTGATTTAAAAACTGAACATATTTCCATTGTAATTAAAACCTATTCAACATAAACTTCCTCCACTATTAAGCTGTTACTGTTTGAATCCATCCCACTTGGCAACTTGCCAGTCTTCTACATAATTGCCGGACGAAACCATGGATAACCGTAGTGCAGTAATAACTAAAGTTGCGCAATAGCGCATTCGACAAAAAATCTGATTACGTTAGTCCCTCTACGGTCATTTTCTTGCACACTTTAGGCTAATTTTTTGGGACTGGGACCTACAGTTTAAAAGGGTGCGATTCGAACCACTCACAAACATTCATGCTTGCCACCAAAGATTCGAACCCGAAGAATGTGGTACCATATGCCAGGAGCGCAGCTGTGTTGGCTATCAGGCCGCCCAATGAATTTGGTTGGAAGCTCAGTGGTTTGTCGCTCTATGGTAATTTTCTCGACACTCTGGGCAGTAATCAGAACGGGACTTAGCGCATGTGGATCCGAACGACTGCACAAACATCCACATGCCACCGCCAAGATCTGAACATTCGCCATCAGGCAAAGTCCTCCAGATAAGAAGTATGCATGCAATCAGCAATTGGCCTTCTGTGATACGAAGCTACCTCCTCTATTTCTGAATATTCTTTAAAGTAGTCACAAAATGCTTTGTAGTTTCTTTTCTGTATTAAAATTATAAAGACTACTGCTGCAGAAGCTTTGAAATGCACGGTTTACATATGCAGGTGAAAAATTCAATGAATAAATTTTGTTGATCATGCCTCCTAACGCCCTATTAACCCAGGCGGGGTTCAAAGTGCAGTCACTCTCTGCTTTTTAAAAGGCGAGAAGATTCGATGCTGACGATCATATGTAAGCATGTGTGTACTAACATGCCAATATTAGTCAAGCTTCCTCGGAGTGATTTTTCCCGGCTTTCGTTACGCTTTAAATGAGGGGCGTAAGCAATTCTCCCCATTCATCACCTCTCGTTGGACTGACCGTGGCATACTTAAATAGCAATTAACATGATGTCAACCAAATAAAAACCTGCTCTGGCTCCAAATCTTCCATGCAGGATATGAAGAAAGAATAAAAAAGAAATAACCACTAGGCATTCTATAAGAATTCGGACTTTCGCAAAACTGATTCGGAATTTTTAAACCCCATTCAAAATTACTTTTCAGTCTTCTTCATACGCCCTTTTCTTTTAATTATCTTACCTGAAATGGCAAAAAGCTTTATTTAATTAGTATTCCAAGAAACGCAAACCACATTTTTTAAACCCAGAAAAACGATATATTCTATAATTGAAAGTGTAATGGTTACCCAAAAGTTGGTTTTTCCGGAAAATAAATGGGAAATTTCTTGTATGTCACATTTTTTTTTTGCATTGATTTTGTAATATTTACAAGCTATATTTCAAATGATTTACAAATGTACTACTAAATCATTTTTTTCCCCCCTGTCAATCGATTAGATCTTCGCAGGGAACTTTCACGATTCATGAGATCGTCTTTACTTCTGGTGTTTCAAAAAACTCTACCTAGATAATGCTTCTGAAAAATAAATAAATAAAACGTGTTTTCTTTTATTGCCCTTCTGTTGTAAAACCTTACAAAAATATATTTCACGGAGGACATCTAAACTAAATTTTTCACAGTAATTTGTATGAAAACATGCAGATAACATCATAAAAATCAAAAACCCATGAAAGTACAGGATATAAAGATTAAGAACGTGAAAAAAAAAACATTTTGTCTATTACCATATAGAGATAGAGAGATATTTTTTAGCTAATTAAATAGCTTTATAATATATGACAAACGAAAAAATCGAACACACCTGGCAAGGTCGCCAGCTTTCAAGGAATAAACCTTAATCAGATACATCCAGGATGTGTCACCTCGTCAATTCCCAACTGTCTCCTCAATATTTTTTTGCTTAGAGATTGAAGTGGATTGGCCGAAATGAAATCGACATTCATTGATGCATGGTGATCGAACTGCTAACTCTATAGCAAATCGTTACCTTTCTTTAGTGAGAAAATCTATTGAAAAATGAGGTTTAAATTAAACAAATATTTTGATAAGATATTGATAAAGATTCTTAGTTCCATAAAATACTCTCCTTTTTTCAAAATAAATATATAAAGGTGCTTTGTATGGTATATAAATTTATCTATATCTCTGTCGCGCCTCCGTTATTAGACATGTATACCACAAGCTATGCATTAGACATATATGATATTAGCTATGTATTAGCTACGCATATTATTAGGTATGTATCCAAATGATTTTTGTCTGAGTGTGAATGTAAAAGTAGGACTTATATGAAAACAACTCTAAAAAATTAATTAAAACATACCCTTAAAAATTCTTGAAGTTTTTTAATCATTTATAAAGCACCGAAAAATGATATCCATCAGCGTTAAAATATAAATAAATAATATTAAATAATTGATTTTGAAAAACATTGTTATAGATTTTACAACTTAAACTCAATAACCATATCTATGTTTCTCTAATAAAACCTTTTCTATAGATTTTTTCTGATATAAAATTTAAAAATAATGATCTATGAATTATTTATTAATAGACCTTTCTGAAGGGAATACCTTCTAAATTTTCTCTTATAATTAACATAAAATAACTAAATTCTTTGTTAAAATTATATCCAACGTATGTAAAGAACATTTATTTCAAATTTTTGATTTATTGAATTTATTAAATATTTTCATAAATAAGGTTTTCTCTTTAATTTAAAACGATTCACAATATATAATTTTACATTACTATTTAGGGGTTCATAAATTATTTATTATTATCTTATATAAATAAATACATAAAACAAAAATTCAGAAGGAGAAATTACATAAATTGCTTACCCGAAAAGATAAAAATTTTTTTCCATAATTCAATAACTGAATCCTGAAAATTTGTTTCACATCAAACGATAAAATAGCCAAATCTTCTGGCGGTAAAATGTTTTTAAATATTTTTCTTCTTTATTCCTACTTTTTCTTCAAATTCCGCTTCGAATGTCAATCAACTGTCGATCAAACAGATCTCCTTATAATCTTCTTTGTAACCTTAGCAGCATCATGCATAACAACCTTAGTTTTATACGCTACTCATTTAAGTTGAAGTACACTAGAGTGCAAGCCGAAGAAGCATGTCTATTGATAGATATTATCTGCCGTTTATAATACAATCTAAAACAGGTAGATTAGATAATAACTGTGTCTCAATTCTGTTTCAAATTTTGTGTATTCTCAACTATGACACAAGAATGCCAAGCATTTGCTTTTCAAAATACCTCTCAAAATATACGTTCTTTCTTCCTACATCATCCTAATTGTATCCAAATTCCATCATTCTAATGGTTGGCAACCAAAGTAATCCCTTTATCATAAAAATGAAACCATTATTCAAAATATTTGGTTGCTTAGTTGCCGAACCAAGTTGTGACAATGAAAAAGATTTGTTTGGTTTGTCGCCTCCTACGAAACATTTTTTTTGAGCTTTAAGAAAATCTGACCGAGATCTGCAATTTGAAGTGAATTCCAAAACCACTAACAACATTCACACAGGCAGGTTTCTAACCTAAAGCCTATGGCCACAAAGGCCAGACTCGGCCAGATATAGTTTGAATTTTTATGGGCTCCAATATAACCCATAAAAGAAATTCAATCAAAATAAAAAGCGAGATTATAAGGGTGATAACTTACTTTATTTCAAACAAATAAAATAATCGGCTAAGCCGATATACAAGATTATCCATAAAATTTTACAATTTAATGCAAGTAAGAACATAACAAAACAACGAATCTTAAAAAATAAAAAAACTAAAAACGATTTTCGTTTTTCTAGAAAAATCTCATTTTCGCCTTTGAAATAAAATTATCTTGCTTTCACCAGATGATCTTTTAGAACCAATTTTACATTATTTAAAATTACGCTTAATTAAAAAAAGAAATTAGCGTAAAAGCTATGAAAGAAATTTTTAATTACTAAGAGAAGTTCCAGAAAAAAAATAAACCAATCAGAAACGTTATTTTTAATTAGACTGAAAACTAATCAAAATAGAAAAATACAAAAACTTTAAACAATTTTACATCCCTTTCTTTTGATTTCATGGGTAATAAACATAACAAATGGAAAAATAGCTAGAAGTATCTCAACTATTTTTCCATTAAAATTATTTTAATGTAATATTTTTTAACTTTATTAAAATAAATATTTTGTTAATTTTTACAATAATATATACTTGATAACATTTTAAATAAAATGTTAATCATTTACAAAAAAAATTTAGATATGTTTATTGACAATAACTTGTACAACATTGAAAAGCAAATGAAACTTAGATGCTTTGTCGTCAAGTCATGTTCAGTTAGTTCTTTAATTGGAGTAGCAGACTGAAAGCCTTCTGACGTCATTAATCAATTGTTTTTTAATCATTTAGCAGTTAGGGTGCCAATTTAAATCTCTTAATTTCTAGCCTTACTATTCCTAACTAAATTGGCTCAGATTAAAACAAATTCAGTTAGGATGATGTCATATACGAAGAATAGAACAGGGATCAACAAATTTCTAATGAAAGTGACCAAAATTCGCCTTCAATCTTTTCGAGCGATAGAACAAAAGAAATTTTTTTTAAATATATAAATATATAATAATTATTGTATTTTTACTAAATGAAGGAACAAAAATAAAAATTCTCTCATTGAATTTAATCAATCAGAAGAATTATTCTTGCATTTCTTTAGAGATTCAGTATTTTCCGTTTTTTTATATTTATAGTTGATTTTTATTTATGTTCGATTCATCATCATTTTTTCACCTTTATTCAGTATTTAAATTGAAAACGAAAGCTAATACAATTATTTTTGTTTTGATACAAAATCTCAATACAAAATACAAATTCTCAAATACGACTTATTTTTAAACGATAAAATTTTAGTCCTATTTTAAAAATTAGTTTAATATTACTCACAATAATAAAAACACTTCATTGGCGCAACAGCCCCATCGCTGGGGGCAGGTCAATCCGCCTACTGGTCGATTTCGAGACAGGAAATGTTTTCTTTTACGGAGAGAGTTGTCAATCTACCCCCAACGCTCTACAGTCATATACCAGGACCTATAATTTAAAGTGGATTCCGAACTACTGCAAACATCCATGGCAGTTTCGCCGGGACTCGAACGCGAAACCTGTGGCACCGAGCGCCAGAGTGGCAGTCGCTTGACCATCAGGTAGACTGTGTTTCCATTACAAGTTTGAATGGCTAGTTTGGCTCATAAATTCATACTAGAACATTTTCTGAAATTCATGTAATTTTCTTGAAATTCGTGTTAGAACAAAATTTATTACACAGCAAAACAAACTAAAAGATACTGAGAACACCAAATGCAAACAGTAAATGAATTTATAACAACGAAAGCATCGCTATGTAAATGAAACTCTTAAAACCTATTATAAATGAAAAATAATTTTATTGCGAAATGTTATTTTTTTTTTTCTTTATGGTATGTTGGTAGGCATAATTTTCCATTTATAAATTTCACTAATAGAACAACAAACAACGAATGGAAGGTATTGCCTTCCGGAAGAAATTTAAAAGGTAACTGAGCCGCATTTGCGTGCCGTATGGAAGAAAACACTAAACGCTCCCACCAGCACATTGACTGTCGAAAACGAAACGCTCATACAATGTCATAATCACCATCGAATACTTTCATTTCTGAAAGCAGTGACTGTACTGACAGGGACATACAGTTTAACGTGGATTCCAAATCACTAACAAACATCCATGCCAGTATAGAATAAGACTGGTTGGATACAGATATATCTGCCCCCATTGTAACGATGGAGTGCCTATAACTGGAGAGCACCCCAGCATATGCCCTACTGTTCTTAACTGCCTACTGTTGTTCCTTTTTGTGTTACTCACAATACCTTTAATGATTATTTTTTGTAGTTTACTGTATTGAGTTGCTTGTTGATTAATGGCCGGAGACGGGCATAGGAATAAAAAATATATATATATTCATGCCTGAAAATATTTATTCACATATAGGTGTTGATGTAAACAGGTTTGATACTTTTTAATATATTATATTTTAGAAAAATATCGCAACTGTTTAAAGCTATTCTAAACTGCAAAATATTTTGAGCAATAAATATCATAGAGATAAAAATTAAAAAATATTGACAGGGATCCTACATTAATGAGAAATGATCTGATATTCTAGTCTGCAATAAAATAAATATTAATAAAAAAAAAAAAATTTTAATGTTTACTTTTTTATTACTCTTAAATAGAATCATGTTCATTTTAATCTTTTATGTAATTCTAAATCTCTTTTTAAAAAAAAACTACCAATTATATTTTTAAATAAAGATGGCAGATTATGAGACGGACTTCGATCTATGCATCTCTGTACTATAATAGGTCCTGATTCCCGAGTGGCTAGGGCTCTTGCGCTCGATATGTTTGTAGTACTTCGGAATCCACTTTACACTGTAGGTCCCGGTCTGTTTTAGCCCTGGTGTACACAAGATGACCGTAGTGCGACAAACCAAATCAAACTGTACTATGCCAATGAGATTGCTCAAAAGAATAGACATGGGTAAAGGTACCACACCCACAATCTCATATAAATCAAGGACTGTACCACAAAATAACTCAAAATTAATCAACCACTACATTGAAAAAAAGTTCCTAAAAGAAAAATATTGGAAGAATTATTTCATCCCCTTTTACCTCTCGCATAGTCAGAATTCTGGATGCATCATCTGTAGTATAAACACTCGCTTGTAAGAGGAACTCTTGCTAATTTAATGGACGTAGTTTTTCTCTCTGTTGCAATCTACTGCAGTTTTGTGTTATTTGGTAAAAGACAAAACAAATGAAGGTCGCTGAATTCGGATCCAGAAAGGATCGCAATCAATGGCCTGGAACCAAAGAACATGATTGAAAAGAAATTACATCGAGAAATTTGTGAGGCGTGACACTTTTTAATCAAAATAAGACCTCCAACGTAGAAAAATATACAAACTTGGGATTTTTAGATCTTTTTTTAACCTAATCGAGCATTTTTAATGTTCTAAAGTTTGCATTCAACTAATCCATTTGTAATATTAAAAATATTAACCAAAATGTTCCATGAGAAATCTCGATTTTTTTCCAAAAGCAGAGACAAAGAAAAAGTGCAATACTATTGTGCACAAAAAGGTAAGACCAATTTTCAATTAAAATGTCACGGGGCTTGTGGAATTTCAATTTTTTTTTCTTTTTTTTAGATTGCTGGCGCTGTACTTGACATCTGTGTGAAATTTCACGTCAAAATATTCCTTAGTGTTTGACTTAAGCTTGGCTTTGTGAGACGCTAAAACTAATTCCGGCGATTTTGAAATGTCTGAATTCATTGAGCAAAAAGAACTTGCATTCAATTTTATTTGCGGAAACGTATAGAATGTTGCAGAAGGCATTCGGTGAGCATTCCTATATCGGAAAAAAAAATGCGTACAAGTGGTAAAAACGTTCAAAGAAGGCAGAGAACGCGTTGAAGTCGAAAAGCCCTCTGGTCGATCATCCACCTCAGCCGATGAAGCTCACGTCTAAAAATTAAAGATTTGGTGCTTGCAAACCGTCGATTTAGAATTAGAGAACTTGCTGATGATGTTGAAATTTCAAAAGGATCGATCAATTTCATTTTTGGGCCTCAAATGCGTCAAATCTCGATGGTACCGAAAACACTGAATGCGCCAGCTCACACTGCATTGATTCTTCGTGACTTTTTCACTAAAAATAAAAACGCATATAGTTCCACAACCACCGTTTTCCATCGTGTGACCTCTGGCTATTCCCCTAAACTCAAAAGACTACTCCAGAGACACTGTTTTGAGTCGATTGAAGTGATTCAACGTGAATCGCCGCGCTTTGAAAGCCATCCCTGCCGACGATTTTTTACCATGCATCGAGGTTGGAAAAAGTTGGCATAAGTGCATTGTGTCCGAGGCGATTACTTTGAAGGCGCTGAAATAAATTTGGAAGAATAAATAGAATTTTGAAAAAAAAATAATTGGTCTTATATTTAGGGTACAGTAGTATTAAAAAACATTAGCCAAAAAGTTCCATAAAAATTTCATTTTTCTTTAAAACCATAGTCAGCACAATAGTCCCTCGAGATACAAAGAAAAAGCGCAATATATACTAAAGATCCCTATATCGTTATAATGGCGATAATAGGTAATAGGTATCCCCTTCGTTATACTGGCGATAATAGGTAATAAAAATGTAACCAGACTTTTTGCTTTATAAAATTTTTTTTGTCTATAATTTATAAATTTAATTTTAGTAAATAATTAAGAATAATGCATAAATTAACTTTTAACAATTAATAATAATAAAAAAATTTAACAATAAATAATTTAATTTAAGTAAATTATATTATAAACTAAATTGCAACACAATATAATACAAACTACGAAAAATGTTTTTTTAAATTAAAATTTTTTCCAAATATTAGAATTTTCGTTTAACAGTTACAGTGAAGTTAACTCAAAAACTTATATTTAATCCCTTAACATACATATATTCATTTTGATTGAGCATGCCAAACTAGCAGATTTGTCTCAACTAAGGAAAAAAGCATCAATGTAATGATAACTAAAAATTTTATAACAAGAAGTATTAGTTCTCTAACTAATTTTAACGGAAATATTGAGCATTTTAATAATAATTTATTAAAATACAATTTATTGTTACAGAAATATAATATATTTTTAATCGTAAATTAATTGGGGTTCAGTTAATAGTTTATAAAATTATTTATTAACTAATTTAAAATTTTAAGATTTCGCGAATTTAAAAAGATATCAAAACTCATCGTTAAAAATGTTACGGTGATGCTAATTCCTTATTTTAAATGCGCTGATTGATGTTTTCAATTAATTCAACGCATGCGCTGTATAGGATAAAAATTGGCATCACTGCTTTACGAACAGAGAGTAAATTAACCTTGCGAATAGAGCTATGTGAATTTCTTTTAAAAAAATCTTATTAAACTGACGCTAGCTTTATAAGCAAATCTAAGCTATTTAAATTCTTTAATTATTAAGAACCCAAAAATATAATAATTTTCGTCACTGCATTAAATACACGATAAAAAAACTAATCAATGCATTCATACATATCATGATTATTAATTCTATGATTTTATAAATGAGTGGCCATGCAATGGCCAAGTGAAAGATTTAAAAAAACATTGTTGAACTTTTTTAGCTGATAATATATTTGTCTAAAATTGGTATGGAACATTAACCTTTACGGCCGCAGAACAAGGTCCTTCGTATGACTAACCAAATGCTTATGTTTCGTCTATTGCTTCTATAATTACGAGCGGTCTACTTTTACATGCATGGGAAGCAGCAAAAGTGACCTTTTTTTTTTATATATACACATTTACGATGTGAATGGACACTCTCTCACATAATGAGTTTCATTCAGTGAATAGTTACTAATTAAGCAGTTTTAAGCGAAATAGCGCCTATTTTCCATACTGTTTCAGTTAAACAACTTTTATTATAAATTATCATTACTGTCGTTCAAAAGGAAGTAAGGGGAAAAAATCATGAGTTCATCGAGTTGAATAGCATCACCCTCATTTAAGAAGACCGTTAAAACATAGTAAATTGTAAAATGAAACCGGAAAAACAAGGAACTTTTGTGATTTGAATGTGGTAGCAAAAACTTGTTCACTATAGTTGGATCATGAAAAAAAAATAATGTTCATTTTTCACTAAAAAGGTTCATCATAAAAATATTAAAATGCCCTGTAAACTTGTTTACATACGCAAAGATGCCTATATTAGAGGACAACTTTCAGTAGTATCTGAGGTTTAATAGTTTTTGATGATTATATGTTGTGGGAAAAGAGAAAATTGGCAATGAGTAAGTAGGAAAACACACACCATTATCTTTCATGTGAAATGATCATCAAAATGACCACAAAATTAGCATTGGCAGAAAATTACATTCGTAACTGTAATTATAATTCAGTAATTTTTATAATGGGCCAAATAGTTGCGCTCTGGTTGATGATAGTGCTTGGTGCCACAGGTTTCGGACCTCGAGTTCTGGTGATGCTATGGATGTTTGTAGTGGTTCGTAATCCACTTTAAACCGTAGGTTCCCGGTCTTATGTATTGTAGAGTGTTGGGCGTAGGGATCACAAGCCTACCCGTAAAAAGCAATTTTTTTATTTATCTTTTCTGGATTTATTTTTTAAATTTGGTTCATAAATTTCATCTATTCTAATACGTTTTTGTCAGCGGAAAATCATCAACGCAATCATTTTTTTTATTTTATTGTTAAGCATCTTTTTTCCAATTGTAAATTTTTATGTTAGGGTGAAAGGGGAAAAAGTTTACAATTTTGTAGAGAAAAAATGGCTCGTCTTCAGAGTAATTGTGGAATATTTTAGATGATGGAAAATTTTTAGAAATTCAAATTATAGAGCAGTGATCCCTACCGCTTACTAGTGGGCTTTCCATGGTGGGCGGTAGGGATTTTTTCGAATACTGAAGCATTTTTTTTTAATTTGATTTTTTTAAAACGTTGAAATAGAAAAATGTTCAAGTATTGTTTAGATACTTGATTGCAATTTTGCCTTCATATTCTAAAAATGATATTCCATTTATTGATACCTTTCCTGGTACTTACGTATTAACGGTACCTTGGCGACAGACTTGGCGGTTTTTAAGTGTCGCCAATCTTTATTGTTTGGAATAAAAATATTTTGAAAGCGTTTTGATTTTAAATGAAGTGTTTCATATATATTTTATTATTTGGAACAAAAATTTTAAGTGTAGATTGGCGCCAAATCTGTAGCATCGGTTGGCGCGTGTGCTCTTTATTGGCGCAACTGTCGCCAAGGTAAAAGTTAATACGTAAGTACCCCTTTCCTTACTTCATATCTTATGGAATCAGTTTTTAGTGATGATATTATAACCAAAAAACGAAACTGCCTGAATATTTCCAAAAGAGGAGACCTTTGTTTGACCTCTTACAAAAATTGACCAGATATCCAATATTGAGATTCACAGCATTAGGGATCTCATTAATAATTTAATGAAGTAGAACTTCATCAGACTTCATGCTTATATGCATGCAAAGTATAAATAAAATATAGATTTAACTGCAGTAAGTTGTTTTATATAAATATTTATTCTGCCAAACTTAGTGAAAATCTAGATAGTAGATATTTGGTAAGAAATTATTATTAGATGCTTTAACTTGCTGTATAGTAACGTTGCTTTAGAAACTAAAGTTACTTCTCTAATTTATAAATCACCACATAAGCCAACGGCCATACCATGCTGAATATACCGGTTCTCGTTAGATCACCGAAGTCAAGCATCATTGGGCGCGTCAGTACTTGGGTAGGTGACCACCTGAGAACACCGCGTGCCGTTGGCATTCACAAATTTGGGACCTGAATGGCCGAGTGTCTAGCGCTCTGGCGCTTGGTGCCACAGGTTTCGGGTTCGAATCCCGGCGGTGTCATGGATGTTTGTAGTGGTTCGGAATCCACTTTAAGCCGTAGGTCCCGGTCTCCTATGACTGTAAGAGCGTCACGGAGCAGAAGTCAGACTTCTACCTACGGGTGCTCCATCACAACAGAAGCTGCTTCCTTCCCCTTCAATCATGAGTACGTATGGGCTCGTGGGCTTGGCCAGCCAAGTGGGATAAGAAACAACAACAAACAACATAAATCACCACAACTGTGAAACCTATACATGGTTAGAAAATTTTACTACTAAAAGATGCTACGAGATGCGAAAGTAGGCGGCAGGTATGGAAAAAAAGTTGACTACCTCTGTTAGAGAGGGTTGGTTCTAAAAAAAAACTTCAATTTTTCGACGAAACAAATATTTTCGTTAGTTCTTGGCGCCATTAAACAAATATTATTACGTTACCAATGTGTGTGGCGGAATTATTTTTGGCATAGTAGACGTAAAGTATGGGAAAAATAACATATTTTTAAATATGTAATGACATAGAGCATTTTCAAATTAAAATAGAAACATCATAAAAACAAATATACGTCATGAAATTCGAAAGTATCAATAAATTCACCCATCAAACTTTGTTCTATTTTGAATCAAGTTCATTTCGTGAAAACATGAACAATTTTTCTAGAAATTGATGAAAGTTTATTAACTGCATAAAGTAAGAAAGTAGTAAAAAAATATTTTTCACAATAAAAGAAAAATAACGATTACGCTGAAGATTTTACGCAATCAAAACTTCAAATCGGAATTCAAATTTAAAATCAGAAGTAAATTAAAAAACAATTATTGATAAAGAAGAAAAAAATACAATTGTTGCTATGAATTAAGAAAACACGAATACTAACTGTAACATCAGAATTTTCTTTTAAATATTCCATACTCATAGAACAGAAAAGTTAATTATATGGCAATTTGGTTCTACAGTAACACTATTTTGATCAGTTCAATCATAATTGCAAAAAAAGTTTACAAGGAAAATGAAGAGAAGTAGACAAAAGGAACTACTACTGTGCCCAAAAAGGAAAAATCAATTTTCAATTTAAATTTAGGTTGATGGAATATGGAATTTCAATTTTTTTAGGTTGATGGCATCTGTCGTATAGAATTTGACATCTGTGTGAAATAAATGTTTAGAAGTGACATAAAAAGTTCAAAGAAGGCAGAGAACACGTTGAAGACGAAAAGAGTCCTCTGGTCGACCATCAATCTCAACCGACGAAGATCACGTCCAAAAAATTAAAGATTTGGTGTTTGAAAAACCATCGATTTACAATTACAGACTTTGCTGATGTTGGAATTTCAAAAGATCCGTCAATTCCATTTTGAGCATCAAAAGCGTCAAATCTCGATTGGTACCGAAAACACTGGATTTTTTGGAAAAACGTCGTCGCGTTGAAGTGTGTGAAACAATGCTTTCTGACTATCAGGACAAGTTAAAATGCGTCATAACTAGAGATAAGACTTGATTTATGCTTAGGAGCCCGAAAACATTCGATTAATCGAGCGAATATCGTGACAAAGGTGAAGCAAGACCGAAAAGAGCACGCCAAAGTCGTTCAAAACTCAAGGTCATGTTGACTGTTCTCTTCGATTACTGTGGTGCGGTGCATTATGAACTCCTTCCGCCGGGCCAAACTGTCAACAAGGAATATGTGTAGTTTGCGTGAAGCTATTCGCAAAAAGAGACCACATTTATGGAAAAACAACTCTTGGTTTTTGCATCACAATAATGCGCCAGCTCACACTGCAGTGATTCTTTGTGATTCTTTCGGATTGCATTGATTCTTTGTGATACGGCGATTTTTGAAATGCCTGAATTCATTGAGCAAAGAACTAGCATTCAATTTTGTTTGCGGAAACGTATAAAATGTTACAGAAGGCATTTGGTGAGCAAACTATATCGGAAAGAAATGTTAACAAGTGTATAAATAGTTCAAAGAAGGCAGGGAACGCGTTGAAGACGAAGAGCCCCTGGTCAACCCCCAACCGCAACCGACGAAACTCGCGTCCAAAAATTAAAGATTTGGTGCTTGCAAACCGCCGATTTACAATTAGAGACCTTGCTGATGATGTTGGAATTTCAAAAGGATCGGTCCATTCCATTTTGGGCCTCAAACGCGTCAAATCTCGATTGGTACCGAAAACACTGAATGCGCCAGTTCACACTGCATTGATTCTTCGTGACCTTTTCGCCAAAAATGAAACCCATATCGTTCCACAACCACCGTATTTACATCATGCGACTTGTAGCTATTCCCTAAACTCAAAAGACCACTCCGGGGACACCGTTTTGAGTCGATTGGAGAGATTCAACGTGAATCGTCGAGCGCTTTGAAGGCCATCCTGGCCGATGACTTTTAGCATACATTGAGGATTGGAAAACGTTGGCATGAGTGCATTGTGTCCGGAGGGGATTACTTTGAAGGCGATGAAAAAATTTGAAGAATAAATAAAGAGTTTTTGAAAAAAAAATAATAATTAGTCTTACTTTTTGGTCACAGTAGTATGAAACAGCGTAATTAGGGATAGGATTAAGGATGGTAGATAGTCATAGCGAAAGTTGATAGAGCAGATGATAAGGAAATAATAAACTGGACATGAAGACGCAATGATAACCAATTTTTCTTGCAGCGTCAGATTGCAAAGACTACTTAAACTCCCTCAGATTTCATGCCACCCATAGAATGACATAAATGTATTAATTAGCGTTTTACATTTGAAGTAAAGGAAAAAAAAAGTTAAAATAAGTTACTTTCGTTTCAAGTTTGGTGACGTCTCAAAAAAGAAAACGCCTAAACTTCGTGGCGAGTTTTTATTTTGTTAATTTTTTTTTTTTATTTTTTTATTTTTTATTTTGTTAATTTTTCTTTCTTTCTTGCTTTGCTTAAAACAGGAAGCGGGTTTTTTTTTTCCCCTCAAATAACTCAAGATCAAAAGTAATTTCCTTATATTTAAGCATTTTTGTAGAAAATATTAGCATTGGTGCATTGTAGAAAATATTAGCATTGGTGCATTGTAGAAAATATTAGCATTGGTGCATTGTAGAAAATATTAGCATTGGTGCATTGTAGAAAATATTAGCATTGTAGAAAATATAAGCATTGGTGCATCGTAGAAGATATTAGTATTAGTGCATTGAGATATGATGGACATTTTAAATCAAATATTTTGAATTTACAAGAAAAAAAAAACTGCATAAAATTCGTATTAAGTATTATTATACCAAGTGCATTTAAAAAATTTGTTAAAACTATTTAAACTATTAAACTTTTAATTATTTTTTTAAAAAGTATTATCAATATTTTGTCTCCATTCAAATAACACACAAAGATTTGCTAAGTTTAAAACTATTATGGTACCTTTATGAAATAATGAAATATGTACTATACGGAGTAAAAATATTAAATAAAAACATATGTAGTAAACATATCCAGTAGTATTTAAATATGTTTGTGAGATAAATTTACACTATCTAATGTCCTGTATATATCAAATCACCCAAATTTACAAAAAATAAAGCTTAATAATAAGAAAATTATTTTTAAATGGATTTAGATACTGCACTGAATCATGAAGATTCTGTTGTTGTTGTAACTCCTCCTCAGTGTCCCTGCTGGGTGGAACGGATATCCCATCAGTAGTCTATTCATGGATGGACGTAAAGGAGCAGCTTCTGTTGTGATGGAGCACCCATAGCTAGAAGTTTGATTTGGTTCTGCTGAAGTAGAAGGGTAGTGCCTTCACGGAGGAAGTTTAAAGGGAACTACCATAATTTTCGTATCGCTTGGGAGAAAACCCCGTAAACTTCCACCAAACAGTCTGACTAAGATGTTGAGCATCACAAACGTCATCGAGAATCCTCGTTTTTGAAACATTGTCTAAAACAATGCCGCCAGGGGGATTGAAATGGGGCCCAAATGCTCACCAGCGGAACACGTCACACCTGAGCCACGAGTCGGGCGTAAAGATTATATTGCTGTTGTTGTTATTATTATTATTATTATTATTATTATTATTAATCCCCCTGGTGCAGAAAAGCCTGCACGGGGGAATTATAATTGATCATAATTGATATCATATTTTGGGTATCATGACTGATATAACATTTTGGGGATCATAACTGTTATAATCATCACAATATTTGTGGGAGCATAACTATTATAATCATCACAACAATTTGGGGATCATTACTGATATAATCATCATATTTTGGGAATCACAACTGATATAATTATCATAACATTTTTCAATAGGTATTTAATATTAGCAAATCTGAGCATGCCCATTTTAGTGTACACATTCTATAGCTATTCTACATTGAATCTTTCGACTAATTCAGAGGCAGTTGACCTCGGTGTATGAATCAATCCGCAAGCTCAAAACCAGAGCTGGCTTAATTTATACTTTTGCTACCGACCCGTTTGGGCGGGTGGACGGTAATCTTCGTTCCATCTTTGTTATTTTTTCCCCTTCTATTTTCTTTACAACTTTTTTATTGTTGTTGTCTTTTAATTTTAGGTTATACGAGAGTTTTACGGTCGTATGGTATGGCAACCTCAAAATAAAAATAAAGTAAAAAAAACTTTACTCGGAAATTTCATTCTCATTTCATTGTAAATCTTGAATAAGCCAGAAGAAAGTATAGAGTTAAAATAGGAGTTGTTTTTGAAGAGAGAGGACACTCTTTCAATTTCACATTTAATCTTTGTGACTACATATTTAAAAATGAATTGATTATGGAATATTAAAAACAGTAACGCAAATCTTGATTAATTCAGCAATGTTTTTAGAAACCATACGAATCATTGAGAACTTTCGACAACAGCTTCAGCTTGAGGCTGTTACAAAGGACTTTTATATAATACCGCATTTTAAAAGGAATAATGAATTAGTCTATTAATGAAATGTATTTAAAATCCAACCTTTACTAATTTTTAACATATTTTTAAATAAAAACGGAACTTACGTATTAACGGTACCTTGGCGACAGACTTGGCGGTTTTTAAGTGTCGCCAATCTAACGTCGCGATTCAAAACCGGTTGGCGCGTGTGCTCTTTATTGGCGCAACTGTTGCCAAGGTACCGTTAATACGCAAGTACCATAAAAACAAACGTATAATTTGTAATTTCTTTGTTTTCCATCTAGTTTTGAATTTCGAAAGATAATATAGTAATTGTGTTGGCTTTGATGGCCGAGTGGTTAGCGCTCTGACGCTCGGTATCACAGGTTTCGGATTCGAATCCCGGCGGTACCATAGATGTTTGTAGTAGTTCGAAAAAAATCCACTTTAAACCGTAGGTCCCGGTCTAACAGGGGTAGTGTTACTCACCGTCCGTAACTTATCATCAAGTTACACGCGCCCCCCAGGGTAGTGCTAAGTGTGTAACGTCAGTGCAGCCCTTATGGCATAAAAGATCACTGTTTAAGTATTCCCCAGTTGCATTAGAAAAAAAATGTTGTAACTGTGATAATTCAAAATGTTATGTTGTATAGCAGTTATTATCCAGTGCTATCTAAATAAAATATATTTAATAAGCTCAGTCACTTTAGGTACTAATAATTAACTCCGCCTACTATGTTTGAAGTACATTAAAAAACACATTGTATTCTATGAAATTAAAAAATAATCGATTTGGAGACGAAAATATTAAAAGACTATGGTTAAAGATACTATACCGAAAATAAACTTTAAAAAATATATATATTGTAGTGTGCCGATTGTAACTGGTGTGGTGAAGGAGTTGAAGGAAGAACTCAGCTTTATTTACACTAGCACAAACAACACACACATACATACAATTAAAACGTACAATATGTAACGCATTTAAAGACATATAACTATAGATTCGTGGAAGGATTCCATTTCTAAACAGAAAATTCAATAACTAAGAAAAGCGCGGGACGCGCGAAATATATTTCCTCTCCGGGTGAGAGTCTGTAGACCACCTGACCATTTCTCCTGAACGCCACAGGGGGCACTCTCGCCAACGCGTAGGAGGAAGCATGGTAGCAATCTTATTTCAATTTATGGAGAAAAAAAATTTTAATCGAAAAATTAATAAAAAAAATTTTACATTTTAATTAAAATTAATATCGTTCAAAATGTAATAATTTTATTAATATATTTATAAAATTTCTTTTAGTAAATTTCAATTATTCTGCAGTTTAGAGACTTAAAAAAGTAGCAACAACAAACTTTTAGTGATTTTAAGTGCAGATGAGTTATTGTTTCGAAATTATGCGTGATGTTTTATCTATATTATGTTTTCAAACCGATAAATAACTATTTACAAAATAAAATTCGATACTTAAAAATTTCAAATCTCAAGTGTTAAAGTGAAAATACTTTTTTTTTTAAATCCTAAAAAATTGGAACGAAATAGCATATGTAAATATGTTTTTCCACGCTTGTTTCACAAACATTTTCCATGGGGGAAAATCCCAAAAAGAAATATTAAGCAAGCAAGCAATAACAAGTAGAGATATACAAGCGTTTTCAAGATTTAAAATGAAAATATTATCTTCTTGACAGACATAGATCAAGTTACAGCATTTTTAAAAATAAGTGAATAGCATTTTTTTTTCTAATTTGTAAGAATGATTAGAAAATTATTTTAATTTTAAGTGATGTTCTTCTCAGTTATTTATCAGTTGAAAATATAATAATGGAGAAAAAATAAAATTCAATACTTATAAATTTCAAATTTCATCACAGTGTTAAAGTGAAAATTCTTTTTTCTAAATCTTAAAAATGAAACAAAATAGCACGTGTTAAAAGTTTTCCACGGTGGTTTCACAAGTACTTTCTATGCGGGAAAACCCCAAAGAAATCGAGATATGCAAGTGTTTGCTAAAATTAAAATTAAAAGTTTATCTTTTTGACAGACATAGATTAAGTTACAATATATTTTAAAAATTAACAGCTAACATTTTTTTCTTTCTAATTTGTAAGAATGATAAGAAAATCATTTTAATTTTAATTTTCCATCCACGTATTCAGATTAAGATCCATAAGAAGTAGGTTAAAAAATTTGTTATTCCACAAATTTTTGTATTTTCGATTGATTTAACACTTAAGTCACTTGAGACTGTGAAACAAAAACTGTGATTTTTGTACAGTTTCGCTTTCGATTAGCATGCAATAGATGTTGAATGAAATAAATATAACTTATCAGATCTAATACCACTTAAATTCTTGAAAGATGGTTAGAATTGTAAAAACCCATGCAAAATTGCTAGATCTCCTGTGATAAAGAGACCAAATATGAAAATTGATATTTAAAAAACAAACATACTACTGTGCCCAAAAAGTAAGACCAATTATTTAAAAAAATTCTTTATTTATTCTTTCAGATTTATTTCTTCGACTTCAAAATAATCCCATTCGGACACAATGCACTTATGCCAACTTTTTTACCAATCCTCGATGCACGGTAAAAAGTCATCGGCAGGGATGGCCTTCAAAGCGCGCTGATTCACGTTGAATCTCTTCAATCGACACAAAACGGTGTCCTCGAAGTGGTCTTTTGACTTTAGGGAATAGCCAGAAGTCGCAAGGTGTAAATACGGTGGTTGTGGAACGATATGGGTTTCTTTTTTGGCGAAAAAGTCACGAAGAATCAATGCAGTGTGAGCTGGCGCATTCAGTGTTTTCGGTATTAATAGAGATTTAGTGCGTTTGAGGCCTAAAATGGAATTGACTGATCCTTTTGAAATTTCAACACCATCAGCAAGGTCTCTAATTGTAAATCGACGGATTGCAAGCACCAAATCTTTAATTTTTGGACGTGAGCTTCTTCGGTTGAGGTTTGATCAGAGGGCTCTTCGTCTTCAACGAGTTCTCTGCCTTCTTTAAATTATTTATACCACTTGTAAACATTTCTTTCCTATATAGGAATGCTCACCGAATGCCTTCTGCACCATTCTATACGTTTCCGCACACGAATATTCATTCCGCAAACAAAATTGAATGCAAGTTCTCTGCTCAATTAATTCAGACACTTCAAAAATCGCCGGAATCAGTTTTAGCGTCTCATAAAGCCAAGCGTAAGTCAAACACTAACAAATATTTTGAAGTCAAATTTCACACTGATGTCAAGTGCCAACAACCTAATAAAAAAAAAAAAAGAAAAAAAAAAAATTGAAATTCCATAAGCCCCGGGAATTTTAAATTGTAAATTGGTTTTACTTTTTGGCCACGGTAGTATTGTAAACAAAAAGTATGTTTATCATAAAAAACAAAATGGTCAAATGTATTCAATTTATATCTATGCAATACTGATTAGTCAGTAAAATGAGTGAACTGCTAAATAAGCAACAGGTATAATCAAATGCTTATTAACTAATCATTATAAAGCAATTGAGGTTGTACTCAATATTTTCTTTGTTTATGATTTAATGGCAATTATTGAAATTTGTGGTTTCTGAAATGATTCTGTAGATTAGGTACCACCCTGTTAATCACCCTTTTTTTTTTTTAAGTATAAGAATTTTAAAAGAATTATGTCAGAAAGAAAATTAACCTAAAAAGCCACACACCCTTCGAAACCACAAATATGTATACTACAATTCTTTTAAATGACTTTTGGGTAATTATTTAAGTCTACACTTTATAATACGAATATTAGTTACGTTTTATTAAAATTTAATAAAGGTTTATTTTTTTAGACTATTTCTTTCCTTTCTATTTCGGACTTTTTATCTTCAACGACACTCAATATTAAAGCCAAATTTTAAAAAATTTTTGGTAAAACAATTTAATTTGTTGTTGTTTTTATCCCACTTGGTCGATAGCAACATCTAGACCAAGTCCATGAACCCATGTGGCCTCATTGAAGGGAAAGGGGTTCTGTTGTGACAGGAGCCCCAGTAGGTAGAAGTCTGACTTGGCTGCGTGACGCTGACTTTTACGGGGTAGGTTGTCAGCCCTACACCCAACGCTCTACAATCATATTAGACCGGGACCTACGGCTTAAAAGTGGATTCGAACCACTACAAATGTCCATGGCACCGCTGGGACTAGAACCCGAAACCTGTGTTGCTAGTCACTCGCAATTTACACATTTTAATTTAGACGCATCAACTGCTATTATTTTTTTAATTTAATAATTATTCATAAGCTGCACTACTACTACACCACACCACACAACAAATCACTACGTCTAGAGCTGAGTTGCCTCTTTACACTTTGGGAATGATACGGGTGAGAAGTCTGATTGGACTCTGTGACGTTCTACGGTCATATAAAAGACTGGGAACTACAGCTTAAAGTGGATTCCGAACCACTACAAACATCCATAGCACTGCCGGGATTCGAACCCGAAACCTGTGGTACCAAGCGCCAGAGCGCTAGCCATACGGTCATCAGACCCCTAAAAATCTCAGAAGCTGCACTAAAAAAATTCCTGTTAAAAGGATGTTGCATCAAGGTTACAGAATAAAACTGGATATTCTGATATGGATAAATTAAAGAATATTCCGCCAAACTCAATAAATATAATCTTGTAACATCCACGTATAAGAAAAATCAGTTAAAAATTATTACAAATTGCTTGAATTACAAATTTTTTTTAAAGCCCATCAATTATCAAAGAGAATTATTTTCAATCAATTAAGTGAAAAATTAATGTATCCAAAATTTTCCACATTAAAAAAATTTGTGTAGTATATTTTCGTATATAAGCCAAGAGTTTTTAGAGCTTTTTAAAGCTAAATTAGGGGAATCGGTTTATATACGAATTCATGTTTTCGCAAAAAAACAAACATTGGAACTTTACCATTAGTCGGGCTCAAACGATACGTCACCAAATAGGGTGAATAGGGCACGCTTTATTTCCTTTAGTTTATATTTCTTAAGTTTATGAAAAAAAAAAAAAAGAATTATTTGTTTTATAAAAATTGTTTTCTTTGCGAAGTTGTTTATATTTCCAGTTTGTTGCGTTCGTCGCCAAAACGAAAAATCTGATGTTGGCAAAATGTGCATCTGGCTAACGGAAAAATACCAAAACGTACACCAGAAATAATAATAGAAAAACCATAAATAATTATCACATAAAAGTACAATAAAAAAATTAAATAATTTAATAACTTGCATTTACATTTAACATTTTGGGTGTTTTGAATACAAATTTTTGCAAAAAGAAAAATAAAGATTTTAAAAAAAAAAAAAAATTTTTTTTAATCCGTGTCAGAATCTAAGTTTTCGAATAGTTCGTCAAATTCACGTTTAGCCATTAAAATGCCTGGATGCATATCATTATCACGTTCAATGTTTTCCGTACTAGAATATATGTTCTCTTCAAATATAAAATATTTTTTACGGCTTTTATACGTGTTTTGAATTTTGAGTAAAATTTTTGAAAATTTCTCACTCCCACACATTCTTTTCTTATACACGAAGCGGGTTACATTCTGAAAAATACGTTATATATAATCTTTCTACGATAATTTAAAACAACTGCTAATAAAACATCTACTCACTTTCGTAGATAGACATAAATAATGAATACTTTCTTTTATTTTATCAACTATTTAAATTCAAACAGCGTCGATTCGGACTGTAAGACGAGTGTTATCAGTAGCTTCAGCATCTTATAACTGATTTTAGTTATTTAATGAAAAAGTTGCTTTAAGCAACCGTGGAATTTTAATTAGAAGTTCCAGTTATATAACATTCCATTCGGTACTTTTAACGATTTCAAGGAATAAAATAAATTCATTTTACTTTCAAACAATTTTATTATTTTTCATATAATAAATTTAATGAATAAGTATTCAAAAGAAAATCTTTATTGTAACACATTAAGATTATTATTTAAGTAAAAATTTGTAAAAACATTAAAAAAGATTTTAGAAATCAAGATTTTAAACGAATTTGATTAACTTTCAATACCATTAAAGATACTTCTATAATTTTATTAAAATATTCTTTTTAAACTCAAAATCATTTATTTGTTTTATCTGACATTTCATGAAAATAAACCTGTATGTCAAGAATTTAAATTGAGCAATCTCACAGAACAAAGTTAAATAACACATTTCAAGAAAAGTTATTGGGTCTTGGGAATATATTTTAAATATCCTTAAAAAATAATAAAATTTAGGAATTAGTTTCCATCAAGTTTGCTTGAGCGAGAAGAATCCTTTTTTTTTTAAATAAAAAAGTGATTTTTATTCTGTTAAACTAATAAAATAAATGCAATCAATATAATGTGCAATTTTTACTAAATTTTATTAACAGTAATCTAAAAAAAAATCTTAAATTAAAAATTTAATTTAACAGATATCACACTTAAAAAAAAGGATTGTAAGCATTTATTTATAAAAATTATACGTTATAATCTTCTATTACGGATTCCTTAATAAAGAATATAAAGAAAGTGATTAATAATGATTTTTGCAAATACCTAATTTTTTTACTTCAAATGTTTAAAAAATTTGTTACATTGCAAAAAAAAAAGTGTTTAAGTAATTATTTGACAGTCAAATGGATCTAAAAATATAAATCACTTTTTCATTGGCGCAACAGCCTTATTGTGAGTCAAGTCCCATCTGCCTACTGACAGATTTCGAGATAGGAGACGTTTTCTTTTTACCTGGCAGGGTTGTCAGCCCTACGCTTAATGCTCTACAGTCATATTAGACAGGGGCATATAGTTTAAAGTGTATTCCGAAACTGCAAACATTCATGGCACAGCAGGGACTCGAACCCGAAACCTGATGCACCAAGCTCCAGAGCGCTAATCACTCGGCCAACAGACTCCATAAATCACCTAATTGATCTTTAAGCTTTATAATCTATGTTATGTTTCTGGCAATATTATTTAACTATTTAACTGTGAATTTCTTTATAAGTAACAAATTTTTGTATAATGCTTAAATATTTTCCATGTTCTAAAAAAAAAAAAATAAATAAATAAATAAAAATAGATTACGAAAAACATTTTTTTTTTTTTCTCAAAACACTGCTTTGACGAAAAAGAATCCCTTTTATCTTTAGCAAGGCATATGATTTTCAATGACCCAAAATTCTAACGGACAGTTTATATTTTACGGGTATTAAAATGCAATTATGAAAAAAAAAAAAAATATCTTTAACTTGTAAGTAAACAATGAATATGTATACAAAATAAACACATCTTACGTGTATGTAATTGTTTATTACTTTATATAAACTGTTTCACTGTTTATTAAAGTTAATGCAATAGCTGATATAAATGGCGTGTAAATGCAGTCTGTTATTTATATCATATTGCCAGCCGAGCATGTATTTTAATATTTTTGTTTCCTATATCATATTTATTTATACTGCGAATTTGATAAGATCGGAGAATTTTTAACATTGCCTTTTCTACTTTTCAAAAATTATATTTATTATTGTAGATAAGAAACAGTAAAAACTTTTCTCTTTAAATAACGTTAAAAGTTATTTATTGTAATAGTTCACACGTTTAACGACAAATTATTTTAATAAACCAATTTTTTTTTTTAAAAATAAATTTCTACATAATATTTAAGATATTTTCATAATATTTAATTTATAATTTCTTCATTAATATTTAAAGAAAGCCCAAACAATTTTTGCAGAGAAAATTTTCTATTTTATTAGTTTCCCAATCTTGATTTCAACAATTTGAAATCATAGTAAAATTCGTTTGAAATTCACGGGCCATGAATTTATGTAATTGAATAAGAAATAGAATTTTATTCTTCTCGAAAAACAAATTTTCGGATCCTCTTTACTAGAAAAACCTTACTTTGTTACCTAACCAAAATGCTTTACGAATATTTATAACCAAAATTTTTTTGTTATAGACGATTTAAAATTATTGTTAATACTTAGTTGGATAACCCTTGGCTTTTATAATCGCTTGCAATCTTCGTGTCGTGGATTTATGTAATTCAATAAAAAATAGAATTCTATTCTCCAAGAACAGCGGCCTGATGGCCAATCGATTAGCTCTCTGGCCGTTGGCACCATAGGCTTCAGATTCGAATCCTGGCGGTGGCATGGATATTTGTGAGTAGTTCGAAATCTACGTTAACCTGTAGGTCCCGATCTAATTAGCCTAAAGTGTGCACAAAATGACCGTAGACCAAACCAAAACCAAATCTCCCAAGAAAATTCAGATCACTTTTGCTAGAAAACCCTTACCTTATCTTATTTTTTAAAACTTTACTTTGTTATCTAACGAAAATATTTTACTAATATTTGTAATCAAAATATTATTTTGTTATAGATAATTTTAAATTATTATTAATACTTAATTACATAACCTTCGGCCTTTATCCTTTTAAGACGTGAAATTTTTTATATTTAAATTTTAATTTTTTTGATAGACATTGATTCCAATAATACTAAAAAAAAAAAGGAATTAAAATAATCTATCCCCACCCTGAGGCATGGGAGAGAGGGCACCAACACGATCGTGCAGGTTAGGCTTTTCCTCGAAAAATTTCAAAAATTCCTCACCCGCACGATGGCACGTTCTCTGTCTTAAAGTCTTAAAATCGTTTGCAATCTTCGTACCATGGAATTTATGTAATTGAATTCGAAATAGAATTCCATTCTTCTCGAAGAATAAATTTTCCGATCATCTTTGCTAGAAAAATCTTACTTCTTATAACTTTACTTTATCTAAATTTTCCCAGAAATAGGTGAAAAAGTGCTAATTCGATTCATAATAAATTGTTCTAATGCAGCTGGCAATACAGAGACAGTTAATCTTTATGCCATAAGCAAGGTCTATAGCTGTTACTCATTTAGCACTACCCAAGGGGCACGTGCAGCTTCAAGATATGCTACGGACGCGAGTGACACTACCCCACAACGCTCTACGATCATGTTAGATCGACGATCATGTTAGATCCTACAGTTTAAAGTGGATTCCGAACCACTGCAAACATCCATGGCAACACCGGGACTCGAACCCGAAATTTGTGGTACAGAGCGCAAGAGCGCTAGCCACTGGTCATCAGGTCTATGGTATTCATAACATAGAAAGCACACAAAAAATAAGTAAATAAATAAAATGAAATGTTGAAGAAATTATGATACTAATTTTTTGACATTTTATCGTGTTTTAATTATGAATCGAATGTTTTTAAATTGTTTGTTAGAATACATTACATTGGATTAACAAATTTTAACAGAAACCACAAATTTACCAAATTATAAGCAAAGAAATGACAATGATGAAATGACAGCTGTGGTTTTTTATGAATGGAAAATCACGAAGAATCTCGACTCGCCATTCATTGCCGTTAGATTTATTTTGAAATAAACGCAATAAATGAAAATCGCGTCTCTTAAAACCACAATTCAACACACCGCAGTCAATTGTCTTTAGATTATTAAAGAGTTTTATAGCACTCTTTTCTTAGCACTACAATGATTTCTCGCAGAAACTTGAGTACTTATATATATATATTTATTTAATACAGAAACTATAAATCGGCCAACAAAACAACTTGCCATTTATTTACACAATAGAGAAAACTCCAATTTACGAACCAACAAACCGATCTCAATGTTAATATATGTAGCCGAGACAGAATCGACAACGAGTGCTAGAAAAAAGGAGTGCTGCAATAATCTCAAAGACAGGCCGACGCGACAATGTTAGTATGATTTTAAGACGCATTGCGTTATTTCAAAATAATCTAGCACGGCAATGGTAAATGTTTTCCATTCATAAAAAAACTTTCACAGCTGTCATTTCATCGTGTCATTGCTTTGCTTATAGCTGACAGAATTTGTGGTTTCTGTTGAAATTTGTTAATCCCAACAATGCTATTCTAACAAACAATTTAAAAACATTCGATTCATGAAAACAAAACACGATAAATGTCAAGTGTGTCATCATTGACCCCATTTACTTATTTTTTGTTGCTTTCTGTGTTATGAGATACCATGGCCTGTGACAGATGAAGCCAGCACTCTTGCGCTGCAATACCGGGCTTCGGGTTCAGCCAGTATTTTCCTGTTCCACGTGATTTCGGAATCAGGATCAACATGATCGTCGATCTAATAGCGTCAAGCGTGACGAACAGTACTTTCGCGTCCATCCAGCCCATATCTTGGCTACACGTGCTGCTGGTAGTGCCAAATGGTAACGGCGGCGCTGCTTATGGCATGCTGTGCTCTGCCAGCGAGCTGGTATTATGGGTCGAGATTATCACTATTTGTTTAGATAGCTTCAAAGTTATAGTAGATTTCTGGCAAATCGAGAGAGCTGACTGGAAAATGAGATTCTATTTCGAGAATTCCAGTTACTGGAAATTGCAAACATTACAGGCTTTAAGATGAGAGGCTGCTGCATCGTGCGGTATTTACGAAGGCACAGAGGAAAGCTAATACACGATCATGTTGTGCCGACTAGATGACACAATTCCTTTGTGATGACAGAATCAATGTCTATCAAAATTGGAGCCCCCAAGCTGTAAAATTTCACGTCATAATGATAGCTGTTAATAATAATTTAAAATTATCTCAACAAATAATGTTTGATTACAATGTGGTAAAATATTTTCGTTAATAGCACAAAGTAAAGGATTTTAAAAAATAAGATAAGGTAAGGAGTTTCTGGCAAGGTGATACAGTGCTGGAAGTTTGGTTTTGAGACTGATCTACAGTCATTTTGTACTGGAAATGATGAATCGGGACCTGCAGGTTAACGCCAGACTACTCACAAATATGCACCATGATCTGGCTTCAATGACCAACTGACAGAGGCCAATCGACCCGGCCATCAGGCCGCTCTGATGTAGGAGACCTCTGGCCACCCGACCCAGCCACATAAATCCACGACACCAGACGATATAAAAGCCAACTAAGTATTAACAACTAATTTTAAATCGTCTATAACAAATTTCGGTTGCTATCAAAAAGCACAAGAGGATCCCGAGAATTTGTTTTCGGAAAGAGCAAAATGCGGCTGCTATTCAGTCATAAATTATTCATGGCCCATTTCAAACAGACTACCTTGATTTCAAATTTGTTGAGCTCAGGCCGGAAAGCTAATAAAATAAGAAAATTTTCTCTGCAGGCTTTTCCAATGAAAATTATAAATTAAATATTATGAAATATCTTATATTATGTAGAGAATTTATTTTAAAGAACAGTTTTATCGTTAAACATTGTGATCAATACAATAACTTTTAACGTTATTTAAAAGAGAAATTTTACTGTTTCTTATCTACAATAATAAATATAATTACGAAAATAGAAAGCAATGTTAAAAAGATCTTATCAAATTCGCAGTATAAGCAAATATGATATAGGAAACAAAATATTAAAATACATGCTCAGCTGGCACAGCTATGGTATAAGTAAGCAACTGCGACCCACGCCATTTATATCAGCTATTTGCATTAACTGTGGAAGCAGTGAGGCTGAACATAGAAAGTATAAACAATTACATACACACGTAAGATGTGTTTATTTTGCCATTGTTTGCACAAGTTAAGGTATTTTTTTCATAATTACATACCGTAAACAAACTGTCCGTTTGAGTCATTAGTAAAGGGATTAACTTTCGTCAAGCTTTTGTGTTTGAAAATGTTTTCAACAATCTGTACATTTATTTATTTATTTTTTAAGAACATGGAAATATTTAAGAAAAACGACAAAATTTGACCTTATAAAGAATTCTGGTTAAATAGTAAATAATATTGCCAGAAAACTTATAACATAGATTATGTAAAAGATATTAGGTATGGGTGCGACGGCCTGGCAATCGGTTTCGGAGTTCAGTCCCCTGCTGCCATGAGTGTTTGCGTAGTTGTACGCTGCTTCTATATGCTGTCCTAATAGTAACTTTATGGCACGTAAGCTTTGTGTTAACCTGCCGAGGCTCATCTCGAAAATAATCGTGAAATGCAATAGGCTGTTGCTCAATGAAAAAAGTGATCAGATCCACACGACTGTAGCAAACACTTTTGCAATGTAACAATTTTAAACATTTAGTAAGTAGTATTTACAAAAAATCATTATTAATCACTTTCTTTATATTCTTTTATTAAGGAATCAGTAATAAGATTATAACGGCTATAATTTTATAAATAGCTATTTTAAGTGTGACTATCTGATTAAATTTTTAATTTAGATTTTTAGATATTAATAAAAATTTAGTAAGAATTGCACGTGTGATTGCATTTATTTTATTAGTTTAACAGATAAAAAATCACTTTCTTAAAAGAGATTGCTTCGCTCAGCTGGCGACTTGAACTACAGAATTTGGATATTTAAAACTATATTCCCAAGACAACCAGCTTGAAATGTGTTGACACAACTTTTGTTCTGTGAGTTTCAATTTAAATTGTAGCATCTAATTTATTCATGAAATGTCAGATAAAACAAATAAAATGATTTTGATTTAAAATATTTTTTAATAAAGTATAAATATCTTTAATATTGATGAAAGATTAATCAGAATTCGTTATCTTGATTTCTAAAATCTTTTAATGTTTTTACAAATTTTTACTTAAACATGTGTTACAGCAAGATTTTCTTTTTCAGACTTTTATTCATTAAATTTATTATGAAAAATGGCAAAGTATTTGGCACATTCCTTGATCGTTAAAAAGATGAAATGTTATACCAACTGGAACTTCTGTAAAAAATTTTGATTGCTAAGCAGCTTTTCGTAAAACCAACTTCAAAATCAGTGTAAAATGCTGAAATGATAACACTCGTCTTGAGTCGAATCGACCTGCTGTTAGGCTAAATAGTTGACAAATAAAAGAAGTATTCATTATTTATGTCTGTGGTGGTATTAGCGTTGTTTAAATTATCGTGAAAAGACACATATAACGTATTTTTCAGGAATGTAACCAACAAATATAGCAAAAATATTGGGGTGAAATTTTCAAAATTTTACTCAAATTCAAAACACTGTAAGCAAGCCAGCATCAGCATATTTGAAAGAGAACATATATTCACGAAAACATTGAACGTAGACAATATTGTAAATCAGCATTTTAATGGCTAAACGTGAATTTACGACGAACTATTCGAAAGAAGCAGATTTGACACCCAGACCAAAAAATTTTTTAAAAATCTTTATTTTCTTTTTATAAATACATTCAAAAAAACACCCAAAGAAATGTTAAATGTAAATGCAGGGTGTCAAATATTTGATTTTATTATTTTTATGTGATGATGTATGGTTTTTATATATTATTTCTGGTAATACAGTATAGGCTACACATTTACCAACATCAGATTTTCGTTTTGACAGGCACAACAGGCTGGAATATAAACAACTTCGCAAGAAAACGAGCACATAAAACAAGTAATTCTTTTTTCATAAACTTAAAGTATAAACTAAAGGAAATAGCGTGCCCTATTCACCCTGACGGGCATCGTTTGAGCCCAGCACTAATGTAAAGTTCAATGCTACCCAGAAAGCTACAGTGTGCTGCAAACCCATTTACTGAATTTAGCAAAAACTCTAATAACGCAGCTCTCTTCCCGAAAATACTGCACCAAATTTTTTGTGTGAAATTTTGAATACGGTAATTTTTCGCCATTGGCAGCCGATGAGCTTTAAAAAATTTTGGCATTCAAACATTGTAATATTTTAACGTTTTTACTGCCGTGGATGTTACACAGATTATATTTATTGAGGACGGCAGAATATTCTTTTAATTTATCCAGCAATCCCTTCATCAGTTTTCTGCTTTGACATGACCACAACATCACAACAGGAATTTTAATGCCTTTCTGGGTAGTCTGATATGTTTCGCTAGCCAATAACGCTCTGGCGCTATTCGGCAATCTGCGGAGATCCACTCAACTGTAGTTCCCAGTCTTCCTGCTGTTCAAATAAATGCAATCTCACCCGTATCGACCCAAAGTACAAAGAGTAACTCCTTCTAGGCTGTGGTAAACATTTTCAATGTGTAATAGCTAGTGCAGCACTTATGAATAATTATTAAATTAAAAAAATAATGGCAGACGATGCGTCTGCGTCAAATATTGTAAGTGGCACACGAGAACTCGAAGATTCTTCCAGCGGTGCCATGGTTACCATTTGCTCGAGACAGAAGGTCCCAGTCTGGGCCCAGCCAGGGCGACAGTGCTACCGCTCATCGCGTCTGGCAAGTCAGACTCTACCTGCTGGGAGCTCACAACAACAGGGCCCTTTCCTTCAGTGGGCCACATGGGTTCATGGACCCCAGAGATGCAGGTGTTGCATCTGGCTGGGGTGGTTAAAAAATGGCAACAGAGTAAATTGTTTTACCAAAGAATTTTTAAGAAATTTGAAACTTATCATTCAGTCGAGCTAGAAAGGAAAATAGTCTAAATAAACCTTGTAAATTTAATGAAGCATAACCCAAAATATTCGTGACGAATGTAGACTTAATAATTACCCAAAAATC
>BPLR01007518.1:0-139429 GCA_021605095.1 Caerostris extrusa
CAATGAATCAAATGACATGAACAAATGCCGATCGGTTTTTTATATTTGCGATACTTGAAATTGACAATATCATCAGAAAACGATTTTAATACCGACAACACCATTGCCACGTTCATTCATTTTAAAGTTATAAACGATATGAATATTTATACCTTTGCAAATGATGTTGCTTTCTTTAAATTATGAGAAAGGATAGAATTTTCACAAACATTGGCATCTTTGGACATCAATGTACACGGGATAAAAAGATATTTCCCTTCTTAATAGCCCTTCAGATGACAGGAAGACCAACATAAAGAGAGTATCAAAGGAAAAAGGTTTGGTTTTGTCGTTCCACTGTCATTTTGTGCATACTTCAGGCTAATTAGATCGGGACCTACAGTTTAACGTGGATTCCGAACCACTACTACACCACACCACTGTGCCTAGAACTGAGTTGCCCCTTGTAGTTTGGGAATGATGTGGGTGAGAAGAAGTCTGATAGGACTCTGAGACGCTCTACGGTCATATGGGACTGGGACCTACGGCTTAAAGTGGATTCCGAACCACTACAAACATCTATGTCACCGCCGAGTTGAACCCGAAACCTGTGGCACCGAGCGCGAGCCACTCGACCATCACTAACAAACATCCATGGCACCGGCAGAATTCGAACCTGAAGCCTGTGGTACCAACGGCCAGAGCGTTAGCCAATTGGCCATCAGGCCGATAAATGAAAGGGTAGGTGTCAACGAGAGATAATCTTCTGGATGAAGAATAAAAGGTCAACAACGATGATGACTGCACGCTTTTGGATGTCAGAAGCGAAAGCAATGCAAACCAGCCCTTTACAGAAACTGTGTCGGCTCAAGTTGGGAGTAGGGCTACTGAAGGTATTGTAGAATCTTTGTTATTAGACATGATTTAATAGATTGTTGTTCGAGAAAAGGCGAAGGGAGTACAAAAGATTGTCTCAGCATTCGGCGAGTAAGGAATAGATGGCTCCTTTAGGAACTATATAGATGAAAATCAATAATAAATAGCATGACAGCGTTCCAGTAGCTTGTGCAATATCGACGAAGTTGGTTAATGAGATGCTCATTCCCTCAGCCACCCATAAGGCATCGAAAGAGAAAATAATATTTAAACCCCGAACAGGAAACTGAACTCAAGCGATTCATTGGTGGTTTGAATTACAAATTGGACTGAAGATTCCCTTTAAGTCCATTTTTGGAAATGGGCTGAGATGGTTGATTGTATTGCAATAAGAGATACACTTACTAGCATAAATGCCATGGATTTTGGCTACATCACTTACAAGTAAGCTCATTTGGTTGACGATGCCCAAGCTCTGGCTAAAACCTGGCCACATAAAACTGATTAAAGACCATAAAACTCAAAACGTGCTGTACCTCGTGAAGATTTGGTATCGATCCCACAAACTCCACGTGAGAGATAATTACATGAATATTTCAGTACCCTCGTGCATTGTTCATGTAGACAAGGCAACTGGCAAGAAGCGAGGTGTTGCATTCGTGGAATTCGATTATGACGCTGTTGATAAAATCATTCTTAAAGTCGACGTCTTTAAATCAAGAAAGACTTTTTGAAAGAAACGGGAAGAACGAATGTAGATACTCTCGATTTCCGATAAAATCATGAGATCTTGCCAAGTGATATTTTTTTTTTTTTATGTAGTTCAGGCAGAGTATTGATTCTTTATATGAAAAAAACTGCATATGTAAGGTTTGTTTTCTTTAGAAGAAAAGAGAAACATTGTTCTTCATAGATTTGTGTAGTTATTTTGTTGGTAGTTGCATTATATTCTCATTCTAAGAGCTCTGTCTGTCCTGTATTGTGCTAGTTGTCACATCCATTTTCAAGTAAATTTCCTCCAATATTCTTTTCCAAGTTCATCAGTGAGTTTTTAGAAGCATCGTCTCTACAGTGACGGATGCGCTTGTCCTTTATGGGTGGGGTGTGCGTACGGTTTCTGTGTTTGACAAAATGACCTTTAGATTATGATTCGGTTAGTTTAACTTTTTGCTATCAGGGCGACTTAAAGGTTGAGAACAGCAAAATTTAATAATGGAGTTTAGTTTGCGTTCGGATTTCGGAGAAGGAAGTTGAATTGCTGTGATCGCGCAGCAAGTCGTTTTGAGAATGGTCTTAATAGATTACAAGCATTCACCGCTGGAGTTTGGCTACAGTGAATTAAAATTTCAATTGTAATTGAAATCAGTAAATGTGTAGAAGTTTCGTTACAGCCCTTTTTCCTTTCAAAATGAACAAGTTACGAATTAACTCGAGCCAATACTTCTATTTTGTTGTAAATAGATTTCCCTTTTAGAATTTTTTTAGTCGCTTTGGTTACAAACATAGGTGCTGGGAAAATTAATGCAATCTGTTTTGAAGATCTTTAATAAAAAGCTTATAAGTTGTCTGCTTATGCATGTCTTTATTATCATTGGTATCAAGACTACCATTTTCTTACAAATATGCCACCTACCATTACAGTTCGAAAGCTTTTGGTATGTCAGCACTTTAATTGTTAAAGTTTACTAATTTTGAAAACCTAAAATAGCACTTGTTATTGCCAATCTGTACTATTAATAAATAACAGCCACTATGTTAAAAAGAGTAAAAGGTACTCGGAAGTAAAATTTAAAAAAAAAAAAAAATTAATCCTTGCAAATCATGTATTTGTTATGCCTGTAGTTATACTCATTTTTACATTAAATAAAGAAAATATAAAAGAACTTACCTATCGATTGCAATTTGTCTCAAAGATGGTTTCAGAACTGCTCAAATTTAAAATTTAGAAAAAAAAAAAAAAATTAAACTAGCATAGAAACAAAAAGCAAATTATTTGCCATAATTTTGTAAGTTAATTAAAAAAAAATATGCAAACTTTATTTATAGACTAATTTTAATTTTTTAAAAAGATCATTTAATTTCAACACACCTTAAGTAATGCAGTGTAAAAATTTAATTGAATATTATTCATAAATTATCTCAATTGAGTACATTAAAGGGCTATAAATATGATCTAATTATGTCAGTAACATATTTTTAATGACTTATATTGAATTTTATTGAATATTGTTTTAACGAAGAAAAATCTGTAGGTGACTGATTAAATTATGGCTTAGTTTATTAACAATTCATCACAATTTAAAATCAGAGAATGTTAAATTTAATTTAAAATTGTATAATATCTAAACATTTTTAATTAAAATTTCAATTCCTTCATTTAAGGCTTTTTTAAATATAGATGCAGTTCTTTTAACAATTTTACAAAGAAAAAAAAAAAAATGCAGATATCAATCCTTCATTCAATGCTATTGGAAAGTTAATTGTATTAAATCACAATAAAACTTTCTTTTAAAAATAAGACAAAAAGCTGATATGAGACTTGGATTAGAAATTATAAATTAATAAAAGCTGTAATTGTATTTTTGAATTTCCTTCCAAAAACGGAATGATGAGTTTCTATTCATTCGCAACTGAAAAATCTTTGAAGATCCAAAGCATGTTTGATGAATCTAAGGTGAAATTTGATAAAGTGTTTATAAGATTTATTAATGCATTAATGTTCCTATTAAAAAAACTATTTTGTAATTTTTTTCTTAATCAAATATCACTAAAAGGGTATGTACCCTATATTATATAAATGCATAATATATTTTTCTTTATGTATTTTTTCATCGTAAAACAAACTAAAAATTTAAACCCCTTTTCCTGTCACCAAGTTTATACATGGTGGTTTAAATGGAGACCAGATGTCCCTATTAAAATTCCACCTTCCATATATGAAACACAGCAAAGACAAATGTAAATAAAAAAAGACTTTTATTATGCGGTTAACCACAATCCAATTTGAGTTACAACTTTTGTACACTGCGGGATGAGTATTGTCAGTGATCATCCCAATTGCCATTACTGCAGTTTTTTTTTTACAAGAAATTCCCACAAAAGCTCTCTAATTCTAGTATTTAATAAGGTCATACATACAAGGAAGAACTTTATACACTAGACTTACTTTTACTCACAACAGGCCTTTAACGACTTCTCCAAAATAAATAATTGTCCTTATTTAAAAAAAAAAAAAAAAAAAAAAAAAAAATTAAATTAACACATATAAAATTAAAATACTATTTCAGGGGTGATTGTGAACCTTGATGATAAGTTGTTTTCTCCAGATTTTTTAAAAATTTTTTTAGCTAGAATGGGAAAGAAAATTGAAAATTTTCCCACTTTTATAGAACAACCATAAAAATAAACAAAAGATTACAGAATAAAAAGCATTTTTGGTACTGCTTGTGTCCATTTTGAAAGAGTGTATATTCTTTTCATACAATTCTTAAAGTAAAAAAAGTTTCCAACTTAATTTATCAAGCACTTTAATTATTCAATACCATATTTTATTAAAAAGTTGGTAGAAACCTAGAAATTCCCAGTATTTACCACTGTTTCTTTAATGATCAATTATGAAGCAACTCTTATATAAAATCAAAATAGAGCTTATCAAAATAGTTAATTTTGATGTAAAGATCATCATTCTTTGCCTTTGATAGAGTGACAAGCATTCTAATTATCAGTTATTACATAGTTATTGCTCTACCAAAGGCAAAGATTTCACCAAATAATTCAGTAACCTCTCTTTAATCTGGGATCACAGCCATGCCAGATTACGGAACATCAATATAGTTTTAAGGGGGATATAAAAGATAAAGCACTCTAGACAAAAATTTAAGCCTGTACACATTTAATGTAACACTATACTGAAACCAAAGCTAACAATTACGGTAAACACCAGGCACATATGCGAGCAGCATCGAGATGTCATCTGGAAGTTAAGGTCAACAAACCATATGAAAGTGAAGATTCCCTAGGTGCCGGATTATAGAATGTGCTGAACTAACAAATGGCAGATTAAAGAGAGACTACTGTATTAATAATTTAACAACTATGTTGTATAAATAAAGCTTTTTTAAATTATTGGAATTTCTGAGATTCCAGAGCACAAACACCCCTGAATAATAACCATGATTTTACTTCAAATCCCAAGTTTAAAATTATAAAATTAAATTAAGATGTTTATGGTATTCAGGAATGCTAATTCAAAACGAGGATAACCTGACCTATTTGAGCATCTTTCTACAACATTCAACACGACTTATTTATAATAACACATTCAAAAACTACTACAAAAGGAAAAAAAAAAAAAAAAAAAAAAAAAAAAAGTTACTTGTTACTTTACATATTTAAATTATTACACAAAAACATACTGCTTGCAAAACACAGAAAAGATAAAACATCCTAATATTTTACAACGTTTTCTTTTTATATGAACAAATCTAATGACTTGAGAATCACAATTCACAGCATATGAAGACTTGACAATCAGACATCTTTCTTAATACCGTCCAAATCTGTTAGTAATTGTGTCATGATTAAAATAGTTAATCCTCGAGCAAATTTAAGCTTAAAAAAAGAAATCTGTAATAATAATAATGCAAAATTAAGTGTTTCTAATTAAAAAATAAGAAAAATGAAATAAAAATATTAATGTATATATAGTCCGACAACAGATAGCGTGGAATTGTTAACATCTGGTTTAACAGCAAAAAACAAACGAATCAATTTCTTATTTTGGGTAAACTTTATGCAAAACTGCTATGAAAGAAAAAATATGATAGCTAGAATGGTATTCTCTTTTACCTAGTTTTCTTTTGATATTACACAATTTAAAATTATTATTAAAAATTAAAATTCCTTTTATTGCAATTAAAATCCCTCTTCAATGATTTCTTTTAATCCATCTGACGTGACCGCCTGCCAATTTTCCACACTATTGATAGTCAAACTATACTAATAAAATATTACATTTTTAATCAAAATAATTATAAAAAAAATCGCATTTAATTTGTTTCTGATTTAGCACTTGCATTTGAGAATGATTTTTTTCTTTATATTTCCTTAGAAACAAAATTTAACATACTGGTAGATAAATAATAATAATAAAAAAAAAACTTTATTTTTGTTTAAAATTCAAAAATATATTGTTTAGTATATAACACTTAATTTAAGTGATATAATATATAAATATATATATATACATATTTTGAAAAATAAAAATAACACTATCTTCAATATATAAAAATCAAAAATCACCAATTAACTACAATACCAACGACAATTTTAGCAATTTTTTAAAGAATATAATACATCACATATAAATTGTCAATTTAATTGCAAATAAATAACATACATTTTTGTATCTGACAATCCTAAAAAATTTTTTTTTTAATACTAATAAATACTTCTTTAAAAGGTTTAAAAAAAAAAAGTTTTTCAAATTTTAGAAATAACCCACACAAATCAGCTGTCGATTTGGGCTCATATTTCACTTTAAATTTAACTTGATTAAGCTAAATTTCAAATCCAAAGAGCTCGATTCTTCGTCCCAAAATATAACGATATGAAATAAAATCTTCCGAACACTTACATAATTTTAAATTATCAATATTGGTTTTAATAATACAAAAATTTTATATTTATATACTTCATTTTATTGATTATCTACAATTGATGGGGAAAAAAAAAGTGCAACATTTATAACAAGACAGCAAAATTTCATCCAGCCAGCTAAAATGCTACCAATACTGGGAATATAAAAATCATTTTGGTGAGCTGAATCAATTATGAGCCAATAATCCTTATTTTTAGCTCAGAATGCTAATTACTAGCTTAAAATTTTTTCTTTGCATATTTCAAGGTTGATCTTTTGTTATTTCAGCACACACACACATAAATATATAAAGATTATGTTTATTGTTCGTGGCAGTAAAGATCCTACAGAATGAATTTATTTTGTGTGTTTTTTCTTTTTAAACTGGACGTGGGATTTTTCTCGGGTGAATTGTAAACCAGTTCTCTTTTATTTTTCACTCGAGGTTCAGGAATTTTGAGTTTCCATTGGGAGGAGGGCGATTTCAATCTATGTACTCCCACCAGTCCTTTTCATAACCTTCATGTACATGTTCCAGCAATGCTTTACACCTGCTTTCACAGTATCTGGAAAAGACGGAAATAACTTTTTGTAAATTTAAAGCAAACATATACAATCATTTTAAGTACAAGGAAAATAAAGATTAACAGTGAAGGTTTTAATATAATTTTTATTTTGTCTTAAGAAAATCTGTGTTATTAAGGCATCTGTGTATTTTTTTGGCAGGTAAAAAGCAGATCAAAAGTATTAAATACTCTTTCAGAATTGTACTTTGAAATGTAAAGTAATAATTATGAAGAAATTTTCCCTACACCAAACTGTAGTGATATCTGCCATAAGAACTCTAGCAGCCCAATAAAATTTAGCCTTGGTAAAGTTGTCAGAATTAAAAGTCATAAAATCAAGCACACTGCATATTGTCAAATGTAAAAAACCCATGGCTTCACCTGATGAGCACAGACATCATTAGTAGCTACACCAATGTAGTGCATTTATTAAGAAAATCATGTCCCATCGATTGTCGGAAATTTGCTGTAAAAACTGCACAGAGCAAGTCCATTGGGATGGGAGATGAAACAATTCTATTCCACGTTTCATCAGTTAAAAGAAGTTTGTTTTAAGGGTCTGTCTATTTTCTTCTTTACCTAAGTACTAAATTGATGAAAGTAAATTGTGGCAGTGGATCCGACAATTATCTGACTGACAGCTTGAATTCACTGATATCTCCAAAGCTATTATACTGGTTCTGAAAATCCATTATTCTAATGATGGAAAATTGTGATATTTGAAATCAAATTTGTTTTTCTTCCTCATTGAAAGCTGCAGCTGGCCAATGCGTGTTTTCGCTTGCTATATTTTCCCAAGATCTTCAGAATGAATATTTCAGTCAACGTCGATTTTAATATTTAATTTTATGGCACACATGTATTACATTGATGTTACAGAACATTGATACCTCAAATCAGATATCTAATTTTGGACTTAATATTTCAATAAATATTGATTTATCACCCAGACCTAGTTTAAAAGGTTAAAAGTTAAGGATGAAAAATTCCAGTTTACCAAAATGTTTATTAAAAACTTCAATGCACAGCGAGTGTAAAAACTTTAATAAATATATTAGCAAATAAAAAAAAAAAAAAAAAAAAAAAAAAAAAACACACATATACTTTGAAATTTGTTTTACAGTATCGTGGGCACTAACATAGAAGTGTTCGGTAGCAGCAGCACTGAGTATTGTGGGTTAGATGAACCACAGAAAATTGGCTAGATTGCAAATGGTTTGATTTACCATTTCATCTTTAGACTTTTATAAATTAAAGTTTCCATAAATGATATTTTTAATTTAAAAAAAAAAAAAACATTCTTCCATACTGCAAAGGACAAGTAGATACAAGTGTTGAATAGGGTGCTGCAGATAAGACAAACAGTACTACATATCTATACAGAATTTAACTTTTAGAGCTATCAAGAACAAATTTAGCAATGCAGATTTGGACATAAAAAAAACTTTCCCTGAGAATTCAATATTTCAATTAATATCAGTTCATTTTTCTCATTTTCAATGCATTTTTCTATGGAAATAACAGCCATTTTATCCAATTGTAAATGGTGCCTATTATATGCCCCAGATTTAAAGTTTCAAAGCATTTTAGGGAGAAAAATATAATAGTGGTAACAAATCATTAAAACAATATGTGCTGATTATGTTGCCACCAGCACATTTTGTTAAACCTCAAAATATTGTATAAATAAATAAATGATGATGATGAGCCCAGAAAATACCAGGTACTTTGGCTATAAAACCTAAAACTTTCTAAATCTTGATTATATTTAAATATTTGAAATTTTTTTTTTTTTTTGCCTGTAATATACAAGAATGCTACAATTAATACATACAAATTAGATAAATTTTTCTAGCTCTTATCATTAAATGTATTGATAAACATTCAAATAAATTTTTAAATTTTTTTCTGAATTTGCTTTATGCTTCTCAATATCTCTTTGGGAAATTTTAACACAGATTGATAAAAATAAAATAGCTATAAAAATAAAAACAAACAACAATAAATATTTAAGTTTATAGGATTCAAATCCCATCAAAGATATAGCATTTAGAATTTCTTTACTCTGGTAAAGTTCAAAGACTATTTATTAATAACTTTAGCTTTTAAACTCCCATAATTACAGTTTTGTTCACAATTAATACCTAATACATAGAAGATTCCCATAAACATAACAAGAATAAAGTGATTGTGGTTACCACTAAATTTTTCTGAATTACAAGACAAATTTTAGAAGTTGCATGTGACACAAATTAGACCTTCCCAACAAATTACAACAGAAAGCTATGTTGTATTTATCACTGAAGAAAAAACCATATGAACTTTTAAGCCTATTTGTTCCAGAGATGGAGAAGTACAACATTTTTAGAAAAGATTTTTGAAATGATATGGAAAATTCAGAATTTCAGGAAATCACCTCTGAAGAACCTTATCAAATTATTAAGAAAAGCGAAAAATCAAAGTAACGAGAAAAAAAAATACCTGTACTTATCTTGAACTTTCTGCTTGATGTCAAGGAGATTTTCTTGAGTAATATCTCTTTCAAGATATTCTGACAAAGTTTCTGTCGCACTCTCAAGATCCCTCTGGTTGTGCTAAAAATATAGAATATCTTTTCTGTACATTTTCACGCATACAGTATTATTACTACCAGAAATCAAGAAAATATTTTCATTTGTATATTTATATTAGTCTTCAGCAACATTCCAATATAAAAAAAATATTTATTCACTTTTCATACAATTTATAAAATTTAATTAGCACACAATGCTACCGAATTTATTTTGACATTGCCTTAATACTATCAGTGAACTGCACTTAAATTTCCAAGACATAATACATAAAGATTACAAATAAAATTATTATACCAATGTTCCAGTAATGGTCATAAATAATAATAGCAAAATGAAAGTTGAATAAAATTAATATGTTTATTTGAAATATAAAAAAAAAAAATCATTAACACAATTTGAAACAGAATTATATAAAATAAATTTTTAGCAAAGAATTTTACAATTTTGGCAAAATCACTTGAATAATTGCAATCAAATAAATATTAAAATTTGTGTTCAAAGCACATTGACGAAATATTTTTATTTATCACAGAGAGAAATGAAAGCAAACTCAAACAAGGTTAATTTACTTCAAAAATCGCTGACTGATTGTTTCGTTTCAAGTAGTATGCAAAGACATAGGTATACATCAAAGTCTGCCGACACTGACACAACACATCAACTGCAATCTTAAGAAATTGAACCTCAATCCACGACATATTTTGTTGTTGCATTTCTTCCATCTTATCTTTGACAGAGGCATATAACTGCAAGAGAATTTGAATTGTGTTAAATATTTGCAAAATGATAAAAAGCTAACTAAGAAAAAAAGGTGAATAACATAAAATTAGAGTTGAGGAATCGATTAAAAATTTGCAACTCTGAAGTTGAATTTTTTTATTCACCGCCGACTCTTTAGCATATTTTATATACTATGATCTTTACAAATGTATTTTAAAAAAAATCTGTGAAAAAAATTCGATAACTTTTTATTGAACTCGTATCTATAAACACAATTTTTGCACTAACAAAGTATATTTTTCAATTTTTAGAAGTGTAGCATTAGCACTCACTTAAAAGACATTCTTGTGCTCTAAATTTACTTGTAAAAAACATGTCCTATAAAAATAACAGTAAATACTGTAATAACAATGAACAGGTACCAAAAATATCATCAAATAGCTTGTATAAGACCTTCATGCATTGTCAATGTAAGAAAGCTTTTTTATTTGCCTCATTGCTGAGAAAAGTCTCTCAACACTTACTTGGTATGCTTTTAAAGCAGTAACTGTTTCTGCTACAGGTTGTATTTTAAAGGAAATTGAACTGCCCTTTAATATTTAATTTTAGCATTATTTTTCCAAAATTTTAAGAATTAAACATTTTTATAAAAGAATAGAATTCTTAAACAGACTTTTTCAAGAATGCTAGACTCCTCCCATTTTAATATTAATAATTAAATTCAGAAAGGTAAGTCAAAATAAGAATAGTACAGTTTAATATTTCTAACAAACCAGATAAGTCATCGACAAAATAAATTTAGGAGATAAAAAAATTTTAATACTGTTTTTTAATGCAAAATTTTTTTTTTTTCTTTCAAAAAAATGGACATAAATTTATTTTATTTACCGTTTCAATACAGACTTCACTAAATTTTTAATTCCTTTGCTCAGCAAATTGAATATGAAAAAATTTTAACGAAATTATTTATATTTCAATTTTTAGCTATTGATCATCCTTAAAAATAATTTTAGAAATTATTATTTAAATAGTACATATATTTTCACTTTAGCCAGAATTAATTCTACTAATCTATTGATGACAAAAACTTACAAAATTGCACTTCAAGAATAATTTTTCAATAGTAAAATAAATCAAATACCACTAAATTTTCATATATAGATTTTAGAAATGTAGACATTTATGACAAAATAGCAGTTTTACGCTTAATTCAGTTCAAGCAATTAGAAAAATATCCAACCAAGAAGAAAAATAAAGATATATTAATGTGAAATAATTACGATCTTTCATTATTGATATTAAAAACACATGTACTATATTTTTATTTTAAGAAATGAAAACAGCAAACTTTTAAGCATTTGGAATATAAAATACTTTTTGCTTTATTTATGGTTTCATACAACAAAAATTTATATACATATATTTTTATAGGAATCTAATAACAATGTTAAAACTGGATGTGGTAAAGTAATCCTCTGTTTATTTAATGATGCTATAAAAAATAAAGACAAATCTCAAATAACATAAATTTATGTATAATATATATAATTGGCAAAGAGAGCTTTTTTTGAGACAATTAGAAGAAAAATAATTTGGTCAATAATAATTTTATTTGAATTTAAAAATGAATTTTTTTTTTTATATGGTATGGTGGTGGGAAGTTGGAACAGGTTTAAAAATTCGCCTCTTTTCTAAAATTCTTTATTTTCAAAATCCTAGGACTAATGTTATGAATTAATATTGAGGTGAAATTTAAATTATATTTTCAATAATACATCCAACAGCAACAATAACAAAGAAGATTTAATGTATTATAAATATAGTGTCTTTGTGTTTAAAATATACATTTTTTTTGTGGGTTGTTTTCAGTTATTCTACAACATTTTGCTACCTAATTTATGTTATTGTGATAGATTACATATATTTTTGCAAGCAAATTTAGAGTGCAAGGATAACTTTTACGTGAGTGCAAATACTACATTTTTAAAGATAAAAATATTTTGTTAAGGAAAACTGTTTTTATAGATATAAGAATTCAATAAAAGTCATTAAATTTCACAAATTCTTCTACCAGTAAAGATCACAGTACATAAAATTAAAACAGAAAGAGTTGGTTTAAAAATATGATTTGGGAGTTGGAAAAATTTTTGACACACTCCTGGTTAGAATATTTTAACTTTCATAGATTTCTATTATACCAAATTTTTAATAAAACAAAATACGTGTTTAAGACCTCTATACCACAAGGATTAAAAAAAGAAACAAGATGCTGTAGGAGTGAAAGAGGAGAAATAAACTCAGGTGCCACAAGGAAGAAAAAAAGGCAATCAAGAAGTGTTGAAGAGTCAGAAATGAGATTTAAGCAGTAGCTATGGAAGAACTGACGAAGGGAAGTGTTCTGTAGGACATAGATTGTGCAATTTTTTTTCTTTTGTATTTTGCAAATATTTTATTATTAAATTTGTTCATGTTTTTAAGCATTTCAACTACACTTGGACATTTTCAGTTTACACTCTAGTCCAATTTCACAAAAGACATGTTTTTCAGATTTGATTGTTTCCCAATACAATTTTGATACAACAAAGAATAAATTAATTAAACTATAATTTACATTTTCATATAAAAGAGCAAAAATGTAACAAACCTTATGCTCAAACTTCAAGCTCTGCATATGATTAAGATATCTATTGCAGTAAAACAAGTACCGCTGCAGAGCCGCTCGAGATTTCTCTTGAGCATCTCTGGCCGACTTAGCTTCTCGCTCATCATATCTGTTGCAGTTATACCTGGAAATGTAAATAAACTGTTTAATTTAAAAGTAATGAATAAATTTTTTAACAGATGTTAATTTTTTTTTTGTTTCATGCTAAGGTTATTGTATAAAATTATAAATACACAAACATAATACTATAAAATTATGAAAAAAACACACCATATTTACTATAAAAAGCTACTGATTAAGCTCGTTTTAATAATTATTAAGATATTATATCCAAAAAAATGGAAAATACAGAAAATATATGGTTTATATATAAATCATAAACAAATTAAAAATGATAGTGCAAGGCAATTTAATTGTATACACAAGAAAATGTTTGTGAACAAACATTCAATAAATTTTGAGAAAATAGAACCAATCAAGAATATTACATAGATTAAAAAATAATATTCCATTTAATAAATGAAATTATGATATACACTCAAACTTAAAATATCATATGAGTTAATTGTATTTTATCTTATACTACTATTCTTTTTGTCTCATAAATTGTAATGGATAAGAGAAGGAAGTAAAAAAGACTCCTAGAATTGGAATTCTTACAGGCAATTAGGATATTTATTATATATACATGGAAAGACACTTACATAGTCGGTTTAACCGTTACAAAGCATATCACGCAAATGCCTGTCAGCCTTCAATTTTAAATGGTCCTAACCATGCAATGAAAAAAAAAAAAAGCCAAACTCATAACCTTTTCAAAAATTGTTTTGCAGCAACCTTCTACATGAATTTCACGAGGTTGGATTATAAATAAATATTTAAATGTGATATAAATAGTCTTTATTTTAAAATGAAGTTAAATAGCTAAAAAGTTTAAAACATAGCTACTTATACATAACTTTAAGTACCTTAAAATTAATAAAGAATCTAAAGCATAATCACTAAAATCTTCTAGAATAAATTTATCATATTTCTTACACAGTTGATTTTAAAAATGGAAAATAAGTAGATGAATATTTATTGTTTAGATTAGCAGATTAAAAAAAATGGTAATGTAAGAATTTAACTCACATGGCCCTTACAATGGTAAATATATATAATTAACAGTTTTGTAAATATTAATTTATAATACAACCACAAACTAATTTGCTGATTAAATTTTACAAACAAAATAAAATAAATATGACATAATAAATTTTGATTGATTGTTTTTTTAAAACTATAGGTGGTTCTAGATAAAAAATTTTCAGTTAAAATATCTACCTTAAATTCACACTGATATAATATATAAATATACACAATGAAATATTGATTAGAGTCAACATAAATATAAAAAACATTGTTACCAGCCGATGGATATTGGCATTTATTTTAATAATGTGCTTATTTTTACAATTAAGAAAAGCCTTTTAAATTAGAAATGATAAAGTAATATTCATTAACTGCCCAAAATAAAACTTAGTGCCAAATGCAATTTGTAATTGAATTCAATCGATGGAATTCAGTTTCAATTTTTTCATTAATAAGAAAATAACTAATTTTAAAATTCAATTAAAAATATAAAAGTCATAAAAACATAGATAAAAATTAATGGAAACTTGCAAAAAACAGGGTTCTATGGTACATAATTCATTAGTCCAAATAATAGAAATTATATGGCTTGACAGGATTTAAGAGGGGGGAAAAAAAAAAAAAAAAAAGTAGCATAATTGGAGGAGCAAACACACCAAGATGATCCATGTGGCTCCCAAGGTCCAAGACAAACCCAGCAAAAATCTGACTTGCAATTTTGATTTTTGCACACCATATGGTTACAACCTCCATCCTTCTCAATGGTAGCATTGCATTTGGGACATTCCTGAAAGAAATAGAAAAAACACAGATTACATAAAAAAATATGTGAAAATTTGTTTTGCTGTATTAACAAAATCCAAAGCCTAATTTTAATCTAGAAATTAACAGCTTTTTCAAAGGAAATACTGAATTTTTTTGTCATTAAATCATATTTTAAAAGGATGTCACAAATAAAAATTACTTGACAATAGTATTCTAAAATATGAAATGTCGTAGTTAAGACGTATTTGCTTAAAAAAGAATTTAAAAAATTCATCTGAATTGTTTAATTTATATAAATATTATGGTACATGAAAAATTTTTTAATTAAAGAGAAACTGACAAAAATAACTGTCACTTGTGCTTTTTAGTAACTTTTTTTTTTAAAAACAATTAAATGTATAATCTTGTGTTGTTGTTAATCTTGTTTTATGATCTTAACATCAAATACAAAAAGAATGAAAATTTTCTTTAAACTTAATATTGTTCAGAAAATTACTGAATAGAAACATGAACATTCTTAATGATAATTAAATGCCTATGAATAATAGTTAAAAGAAATTTGCAAATATGAAAAAATGACTTTAAGAAATTAAAAAACGAATTTATAAATCTTACTTTAGTATTTGCAGCAATCCAATTAGAAGTTTCACTGTCATCATCACATTTTTTTTGCCACTTTCTCAATAAAGTACATTTTACAGGATCATGCCAATTTTCTCCACAAGCAAAGCTAATAGAAACACATATTCATTAAAAATCGAATAAAATGTAAACCTTAATATTTTATTCTTTTCAAGCATTTATATATATATATATATAAATTCTGAAAAAACAATTAGTTAAACTTCTGTTAAAGCTTTTCCCTAAATAAATGAGGTAATTAAAAAAAAATATTGATATCCTCAAGATATTACATGGGGCCTGATGGTCAAGTGACCAGCGCTCGGTGCCACAAGTTTCGGGTACGAGTCCCACTGTTGCCTGGATTTTTGTAATGGTTTGAAATCCACTTTAAACAGTAGGTCCCAGTCTAATATGACTGTAGAGAATTGAGTTAACAACCCTACAACTTAAAAACAAATCAACTCCTGTCTCAAAAACTGCTAATTGGCAGATGGCCTTGGCAAACCATGGGCTGTAGTGCCAGAGAATAAGTAAGAAGATATTACACATTTTACAGCCAAATCCACAATTTATAAGATTAAACATTTGGACTGAAACAGCAAGTAAAGGTAATATATGAAAATTATTATATGCTATAATGAATTTACTAAGAGGTACACAGAAACTTTTTTACTTCCCAAACTCATATAGAGGTAGATTTTGCAAAATTTAAAAATTGTAATCAACACTCAATGCTATTTTCAATAAAATATAACAAATATATAAAAAACAAATTTCTTCACACACCTAGATATTTATTTTACTATAGATCAGAACAGTAATTGATTAAAATCCTCACCAAAATGTGTGACGACAGTGACAAGTTACAGGTTGAGAATCCACATATTGTACAGCAATGACATAATTACACTCAGGCTGAGGGCACCATCTTAATAACCTATTACACTAGGGAAAAAATGTAGATGTTTTTTTTTTTATAATTTTTTTAATTAAGAAATGTATACATCTATAGAAATTTAAATAACAAAATAAAAATCAAACTGTTATTAATTATCTTTCAATAAATTTTTAAGATGAAGGGAAGGAAATACAAAAAGACAACTTTATCTCTCAAAACATCTTTACATATTCATAGGATTCATATCCAACTGCAATGACATTTTCTGAAACTGCACATATTAGAACACTAGTATGCATTTGCAGCAAAACTGCAATATAAAAATAGTCAAGGGTTTCAAGTTAAAGCGTACAGAATATTCTCATCTTGCACAATATAAGAAGCACTTAAATTTATTATAAATGTCTTCCAGTTATTCATATACGAATAGCAATTCAACTGCGGTTTTATAATGTTGGAATACACAACGATTAAATAAGTATGCTTTGTAAAAAAAGTGCAATGTGGTTCACTATGCGTTTGATATACAAAATATCCTGATTTTATAATTTAAAATATGCATATATATATTGCTACATTTTTTTTTTTTTTTTTTGTAAGTTGGTATCATTGTATTGAGTTATCAGCAAAATTTGAACTTGATCTGTCGCTCAGTGTGTTGACAGCTCAGTTTTTGTGTTGCTCAGTGTGTTTTTGTAATCAAACATTTTAAGAGGTCTGTGATTTTTAAAATTGCAAAATTAGTTGAACAAAGAGTTTGCTTTAAAATTTAAGACAAAAGAAATTTCATGTGCAGAATTGCTAAAAATAATGCAAAAAAATTACAACAGGTAAAAAAAAAAAAAAAAAAACTTATGAATGGTATAAAGCATTCAAAGAAAGCCAAAAAGTGGTAGTTTATTTGCTTTGTTCTGGGTAACTTTTAAAATCAAGAAGTAGGTCAAAAATTTCTGATTTTTAACAAGTCTTAGAGAGTTGGCTCAACAAGTGAACAAATCCTTTAAGTTTGTTCAAAAACATTACGAGTGAGATTTTTGACATGAAATGTGTCATAACATGACTGGTTCCAAAATTCAATTATATCTAAAAAAAAAAAAAAGAGCATGAAAAGTAGTTACTGCAGACATGATTTGCCAAGCATACACCTTCATGAAATGCAATGAATGTTTCTGAACAAGCACCTTTATTCCATGATATGGCAAAAAGTCCTTTTTCCTGTTCCAAAGTTAAAAATTAACACTTTGAGGAAGATGTTTTGACTTGATTGAGACCATAAAAGAAACCTTGCTGAAGAAACTGAAGGCCATACCAATATCAGCTGACAAAAAATGTATGAAAAATTTAAATCAAGTGCTATCAAAGTTATATTATACTCGATGGGGTTTTTCTACTCTGAAGGCAACAAAATAAATTTTGATGAATAAGTTGATTTTTGTGTGTTTTATTTAACAATTTTGGATACTTTTACACAGAATATAGGTTCTATTTTACCATTATTTATATAAATTTGAAATTTTAAATGCTTTTGAGATATAAATACCCATGATCTATTTTTTTTTTTTTTTTTGAGGTCTGTCTATTGTGAGTTTTTTTAAACTTTAATAGCAAGATAAAAAATAGAATATTGTGAGTTTTTTATCTTGCTATTAAAGAAAAAAAAAAAAAAAACTCACAATATTCTATTTAAAAAATGAATTCTTCATAAAATTAAATAAATTTATAAATTTAATAAAATTCTTATAAAAATATTTTTAATACTATTTTCATGAAGGGTGCAACTGATTTAAAATAACAAAGTTCTCAATAGAATATGCTTTGAAGATTTAAATATTTCAATAATTTTTCACCATTAATAGAAAACCAAATTAAAATCGGAAGTTTACAACAAGTTATGCACTTTCCATTTACAATTTGAAAGTTTGTTTAAAAAGAATTTCAATCAACATATGATACAAATGAGCAAGTAAAAGTTCTATTTTTGAAATCTTCAAAATGCAGAAAATCAGTGATTGTTCATATATATCTAATTTGATTATCCTTTTATTTTATAATTGCCAATAGAACACATATTACATTTTTAAGCAAGTTTAATCAAGACCAAAACATGCCCATCAGTGTCATATTTTTCTACGAGGTTACTTTAATCAGAATTATGACTCATGATTTCATAATTTGAAAACAAATCTGATTTACTGATAAAATGGTTTAAGATGACAAGAAGAATTATTACAAAGATAAATAAACACATTACCTCCACAAAACTGTTAGTAATAAGATGCTGATATTTCAGTTTTACTTTCGGATCAGTAATTAAAGACCTGAAAAAAGAAACAAGTTAATTAGCTACATTTATCAATAGTTTTTTATACAATTCTCTATTATGTTCAAATTAAGATTTATTTAATAAACAACTGTACATTAAATTTTTAACCATTAAATAATATAATTCAATTAAATTTCAATTAGAATTAAAAATTGGTAAATAGGAGTGCCTATTTGAAAAAAATTAAATTATAAATATGAATGAATTAATGTTTTCAAAAGTTGAGGCAACAAAATAAGAAAAACAACATATGTAAAGATAATTAAACAAAAAGTACATCTAAATAACTCAAATTATTATAAACTAAATAATTGATCAAATGTATAAGTAATATATAAATTCCAAAAAATTGTAATGAGTATATATCTTAATATTTGTAGAATCTAATTTCAAGAAAAATGGTAATTTCCTGGCATTTTCATATGATGCCAATTTTACAGCATTACATATCTTAATTCTAAGTGTGACTCTTATTGTTAGCAAATAATAATAAGAAGAAAAAGAAAATAAAACCAGAGAGAAATTTCAAAAAGTAGGAAAAACTTGCAATTTAGAAAATTATATACCTTTTTTACCATATAAATTACGAGTTACAAAAAGAAAATTTAAAAAAATTAATAAGAAAATTAATAGCTATTTGTATTTAAAAATATAATTAGCAGGACAATCTGGAAAGTAGCCTATTCTTTTTGCTTTTTGATTTTGACAGAAGAATAGTCTTTGCAATCCAGTGTTTGACGACATTAATTGAAAGTTATTCTAAATATTCTGTATTGTATTGTACTTTTAATTGCCGGTTAATGTTGCTTCAGTATAACTTCAATATTAAAGTAGTGTTATAAAATAATTTCTTTGTGCAAAAGTTAACCCTTAATATAATCTGGTTGCATTTTTAATAATTATTACAGGAGATAACTATAACTCACAGCTAGTAAATAAAAATCCTGCAAAACACTTTTGCAAGAATAAATGAAATTTTACAAGACAACAAAGAAGACATTACAGATTGTTTGAATTTAATTGATTAAAACTTCAATGTTTTTCGGCAAGAATTTACTTTGAAGATGCATAAAGAGAGGCTATTTATAGAGGAAGAAGATGCTGTTTTCATTTACAAAATAAATCTTAGTAATGGTAAAAGCTCCACACTTCAAATACATAAAAAAATTGGACCATGACTGCTTGATATGGAGATTTAATGTTAGATAGCAAATACCTCGATCTAGAATACTCGAATTTAGAAAACTGTAATAGATGAATAAAATTTCATTGTTGATTGATGAGTAAATTTAAATGCTATGATGAAAGGAAAATATCTACTAAAGACAAATAAAATAGTCTATCAAAACTTGAGAATCTTAGAAAACAAAAGGAAAATTAGAAGTATTTTATTATTGATGTAATAATGAAACAAATAATTCATTTGATTTCAATTAATATTGTATAATTAATTAATTTTTTTCCATTTGTAAATAAATTCTTTTCCAGTCTGAAAGATGACTGGTTTATTAATAAAAAAGAAAGAAAGGTGAAAGGTTATAGTTTTATTGTGATGCTTGTTTATCTTAAAAAATTATAATTCTTTATTCCTGACAGAATAATCACATATCTTACTTAAAAGAAAAAAAGATTGAATTACTTAAGAAAAAGTAGAAATTGTTTACTTTTACTTAATGAAATATTCACAAATAAGTGTTTCATATAAATCTGGTCAGATTACTGATATAGTGGATAATTTTTCTTAAGTTTTCATGATGTCAATATTTTCCAAACATAGATATAATTGCAATAATGCTAGTGAAAAGCCAAACTAATGACATATTGTCTTTAAATACTCTAGGGAGTTAAAAGCATTTAAAAGAGTTCAAAACTATTTTATGATCATTTCATATAATAATAGAATAAATAAAATTATGGTTACTAAAATGTGTACAAGTTCAAAATCCAGTTAAAAGAAATTGTTTGATGTTGTGCACTTCATAAAAATTAGAAATAAATGGATTGAACAAACAATCCAAGACCAAACCTTTTATTTTCTGAATTCAAATAATTTAAGCAAGGAGTAATTGCAAAAATTGAGCCAAAACTATCAAATTAAAAGTGTTTCATGAACAAATATAACTGCTTTAAAGAGTAAAGGGGAAAAAAAAATAATACAGCAATATTTACAGATTTTAGTCTAAAATGAAAATAGTTAATGTTAAATATAACGAAAAAAGTTTGAAATTGAATAATGATTTCGCAAACTAATCAGAAATATTAATGATAAAAATGTGTGTGTGTTTTTTTAAAGATTGGCTTTTCTTGTGGAAAAATGCAAGTTCTTTTAACTGTCAGAGCAAAAAGAATTGGGTAAATCTCTACGGTGGTAAGTTTACTAAATAAGACTCATTTTACAACTAAATATTTAATAGAACTAATAAGTTGCATTTTGAAACAGATTTATTAGAGGCTTGTTTTGGACAATATCAACAAAAGTATCACAGGAATTGCAATACATCTTGTCAGCAAGTTTTTGAATTTGAAGGTAAATTAAAAAATGTATAGTTCTATACATAACTGTATCTAGAGAAAAGGCTAATCAAATTGAAATATTTTTAATAATCTTAAATCAGAGAACTCTAGACAATCAATTATTCCAGATATTGATATGAAATATTTAATTTATATAAAGTCTGTAAGTCCAGTTAAATTATCATAATTCTATTCAAATTTAATAATTTCTTGCTTTCCCAGAATCAGAAATACACTTCATACATTTTAAAAATCAATGAAAATATTCATTCCAGGACTTGAATCTTTTAAATTAAGTATTATACTACTATTTAATAATAAATTATAGCTTTGCTTAATAAAATAAGCAAAATAATCTTTAAACTCACATGACTGTTTGATCATCCACAAGAATGTCACAACCATGTGCAGCACAAGCAATGATCTATAAAAAATCAATATCAATATTTGATCAATTTTAATTCAATACACTATATAATGCACATAAGAATATAAAGTTTAATAATATAAATAAAAGTTTGGTGAGTAACTTTTGGTTAGATTAGAAAATATGAATCTCTAAAAATTAGTTTAGACTAATTTTGAATAACTACTCGATATGCATTCTACAATTAATATTATAGAAAATGTAATAAGCCATTAAATTTGAAACAAATATCAATTTTAACTACAAAGAAAACAAAGTAATTTAGATCAGTGCCTTGTCTATTTTCTTTTAAAATGAAAAACAAAACATTTTTACTATACTATTTGTTAACAATTAATCTTTTTAGAGGAAAAAAACTACATAATTTTAAGAAAAAAACCATCAACTTTTATATAAATGAATTTCACATACAAATTAAATACACAATAAGTAAAGGTATACATATATGGCCGATAAAAAGTGATCAAATAAATGCCTTCATTAATTCTTTAACTGCATATTTAATTTAAAAAGAATCTTCAATTAAAATTAAAGTAATCTTTTTTACCTGACACATTCCTTGGTCCATAATTTTACTTGTAAGATATTCTCTCCAGCACTCAGTGCAAAATCGATGACCACAAGCGATTCCTGTCATCAGCTGAAACATAAAAGCGTATACAAAATGAAGGTATTGACAGAATGAATGCAAGAAAAAAAAAAATACTTAATAAAATGCTATAAAAACTGAAAATATTTATAAAATGACTATGCATTTCATGAAAATTATCCAATAAAACAGATTCAGTAAAATAAAATTCTTTTGTTTGAAGAAGGAGATATTACTAAACGTTTCCAAAAATGTTTGAAGTGAAAACAATGAAATTCCTATATATTTCATAATTTACCTTTTAAAAATTTCTTCATTTATTATTTTCACCTGTATGGTAACAAAGAATAGAAGCTTAATTTTGAAATGGTAACAAAAATTTTCAAATCATATAAGTTAAGTTGTATTTAATGCATTTACAACCATAAAAATACTTACATTTTTGAATTGTCATCAAGCAAATCTCGCATTCTTCTGTTCTGGGTGCAAATCTGGAATCCTAAAAATAATAAACATTACATAAAATTTTGACAAGATATCAACAATTATAACATAAAAGCTTTTTATATACCATAAGATACATATACACTACAACAAACATAACTGTGTACACTAAAAGAAAATGCACTTCGATTTAAAAAAAAGTTAAATTACTTTCCAAACAACCTGATATACGCACTAAAAAAAAAAAAACTCAAACAACACTGATTTTTAATTTTTATTATTCGAAAAGGATATTCTATTTCTTAACACACTGCATTTATTATTCATTGCCTTTTTAGTTTTGAAGAATTTTTAATATGACAGGTTTTTAAAAGCTTTTATTATTAAATTCTCTGTGGTGTTAGTCAAGCTGTATTCAAACAATTAAAATTAATTTTTAAACCATTTCATGATAAAGTAATGAATTCTAATTTTGTAGATGGCAACACAATAATATGAAGGAGAAATTTTTCAATAAGTATGCCCCATTTTATAGGACCTTACAGGTTTTTTGATATTAAATTTTTTTTTTTTTTTGCTATGATTTTGTATCAAATATGGTTTTCATGTTTTCATTTTATCTCTAGGTTTGATACTATCCATTTTATTTCTTTTCGATTTTTTTAGTAGGTTCAATTTTAAGATATTATGGACAGTAAGGTGATATTATTCATTTGCAATCAAATATAATAGAGGAATTTCCAGCACTTTTAACTGTAAAGCCATTTTGCATCAAATGTAATGCCCCACCTCCCCCAAATTTCTGCCAATCATAATATAACAAATCATGGTAAAAATTGATAGTTTAAAGGCTTGGTGTTGTTCACATTTTGCATAGTGCCCTATTTATGGAAATGCATTGCTTATTAAAGTTATTATTCAGTCACCGTTCAATTTACTTTTCATTTCTTCATTAAATATTCCCTCATTTTTCTATTTTCTCCTCTTCATTGCAGTTAATATTCCAGAAACACATGTTAGGATTGCAATATACTATGTGAATAAGATTTTTTTTTAACAATTTTCAAATAGAAACTTTTGTGAAAGTATTGAGGGAAATAATAACTGACAAGAAAAGATTATTTATAATTAGAATTTTTCTTATTAAACAAGAATTTTAAGTATAAGAGAAAGAGAGAGAGAGAGGAGAGAGGGGAAAAAAAAATAGGAACTAGAAAGAAATATTTATATTTTTTTATGCAATAATATTGCAGATGGATAAGATATTACACTAATTATATTAATTCTAATAAGTTTTTTCTTTTTTAATTTACTATTTTGTATATTTTATGTTGTTTAGGTAGGCTTTTTAAAATGTTCTGGATTAAAACAAATTTTGCAGTTGATTTCCACATATTGACTGATCAGATCATGATTTTTTGCCCTCAATTTATTCAAACATTTTTTTATCATTATAAAAATTACCACCGTCTATAATCGACATGCGTTTAATTACGAATTTCCAATCCAAAAAAGTGCTTGCCTAAAAAGCAAGAGAAAAGCAGCATGCAAAATGTGCTTATTCATTCACTTGTTTTTAGATGTACTATGCACTTTTTGTTTTATTTTGTTCTTAGATCAAAATCTTATATTATAACATTTTTTATGTTCTTAAAATTTGAAAAACATATACATTCAGGCAAGTTAATGGAAAAAAAAAATTCAACAGGTACAAAAACTACAGTAAATAAAACAAACATTTGATGGCCATGTCACATGTATTTAACCAATAAATATAAAAACTTCATCCTAGAATGCAACAACTAATTTAAATGGGGAAAAAAGCAACATTTATCCACTCAAAACACCATAAAAATTTATCCATTCATATGTTATCTTATGATGCAAATCTATTTCCTTTTATAACAATTCCATTATTTTTCATCTTCGGCAACTCATAAGTTTCTATTTTATTTATAAAAGATTTGCTTATAGTATGCCATCTTTTTCTTTATTTTTTTTTCTCTATTAAGGAGGGGGAAACCTTTTGAAAATTAATACTCGCTGAAAGTTTAATAGGTAAAAAAAATTCAGATTGCAGATAATTTGACAGGAGAATAGAAAGTAGCAAATAATTTGTTGAAGTTCTGTGAAGCAAAATTAAAATTGAAATGAACTTACAAATTATATCACCAAATATTCATTTGATTCTTTAATTCTCATTTAAACACAAAATTAATGAATGCAATAAGTTTCTGTTTCGTAAAAAAAAAATTGTAAATATTTCTAGAGCCGATTCTTTTTAACATTTTACAAAAGATACTGACAAAAATATTACCTTAGATGTAGGTGATTTTTATAAGGATTGACTATATGGGCTTCTTTAAAAAGAGCTTCTTGGTCATCATCATAGTATCTATGAAGAAAATTAATTAATATCAACAAAAATATTTGAAATTAATAATACTATCAAAGAGGGACAATTTATTTTGAGTAAAAATTTTTGAAACTTATTTTTATGCCATTAACAAGGACAACTTATCTGATATTTATAAGCAATCAGTTTAAAATCAATAAATTCACATTAATATGTAAAAGGTGTTCATTAAATAATTGACTATTCTTGAATGATGAATCAATAGAAATGTTTTTAAATAAATTAAAGCTCTGATTTGAAGACAGAAAATATTAATTACAGCTAAGATATCTTTAGAAGAAAGTCACAGAAAAATGTTATCCATAAAATAATTTTCTGATTAAAAATAAAAGGAAAGTCATGAATTTAAAAGTAATTCATGATTAAAGGTTTAAATTCTTGATGTGCTTGAATATATTTTGAAAACATTACTAACAGAAAAGTACTATATATATATATATATATATATATATATATATATACATACATAAATATGTTTTTTTCTGAATTGTATAAATAATATCTATTGATTCTTACAATAATGATGCCTCAAAGCAATCATTCTAACTTATAGTTGGAACAGAAGAAATCATTAATATTTTTGATAATTTTTCATTAGCAGGACACCATTTCATGTCAAATGAAAAGAAATTATGTACCTAATCATGGATTTTAGAGCAATTCAAAATTAGAAATTTAAATCACATTTAGAAAAACTTTATTAAAGAGAAAAGTACCTTATTTTTTTATTAATTATATACATAATATATTAGCACTTACAATAAAAAACCGCTTAGAGCAATCAGTTATGTACAGCAAGTTACAGTAATTAACTGAGCATTTATAAGTCCTAAATAACTTTTTGGCCACAACAGAACATGAACATTTCACTGAAACATTGTAATAATTTTTAAATGATTTCATTTTTTATGACAATTTTGTCACTTTTATAAGATAAGTGAAATAATCACTTATAACATATTACTATCAAAATTGAATTTTCTGTAACTATTACAGAAAGTATTAAAATTTTGTGATTGATTATAAAAGCTTTTTGATAAAGAACGAATTTAAATTGATAAAATTTCTTATTTGTTTATTAAGTTTCATTTTTTTCCCAACTTCTTTTTCCTTATTATATCTTGAATGAAATAATTTCAATATTAACATTAAAATAATCTCTAAATTAGCATTATTTTGATGAAAACTTTTAATTTTAATAAACTACTGCATTATTTTATAATAAATTGCAAACGTAGTTGCAAATGTGCACTGCTGTAAATGTAAATTTTTCATGGTGAACACTAGGGATCATTCTGATTGGTGTGATTTGTCATTTATAACCTCCTATTGAAAAGTATAAAAATTACTGAAAATTGTCCAAGACATTAAGAAATCTCATTTGAGGTTAATATCTCTGCATCCGTAGAAAACTATGTTAAAATGCAACATTTTAACCTGTAAAAATCTAAAAATTTAAGTTTATTTTTTTAAAAGCAATAATAATGTTTATATAAGTTATCAAAATTTAATTAAAACATACAATAGTTTTTAAATAAAAAAGATACAAATTTTTTATTTTTCAATTTTTTTTCAGTATAAAATCAACAAAGCCCAATGAAAACAAATCATTTTATTAAATGCATATTGTTGATATTACTGACTTCATATTAAAACTAGTAATATTAAAGCTTTGAATGAAAGTTACTAGTATATTTCATAAAGTTCATTTGTTTGCAAATTACCTTTTAAAACATTAGCTGAATATATATTTCAGCTTTCTTTTATTAATTATGCATATATACTCAAAATTCCAAAAATTATGCATTATAATTCATGACACAATTATTAGGAAAATAAAAATGGGAAACTAATGTAATTACAAAAATATTCAAGAATTCTTATCAAACATTAAAAATTAGTTATATTTAAAAGTACATTAATACAGCAATATAGCCGAGTATTGTGATAAAATCACCAATATATATTTGAAGAACTTTTCTAAAAAAATTTTATAAGATCTAAAAAAAAAAAAAAATAAAATAAAATAATATATATATATATAAAAATTTATATATTTGAAATCAAAAAAAAACTGACACATAAGATAAGGGGTTAAGAGAAAATTGATCATCTACAGTGGTTTTAACTTGTAAAAAAAAAAAAAAAAAAAAAGAGAAACTATGGATAATTCACAGAGGCTAGTTGTTTTTTTTTTACAATTAAAAACAAATACATATTTTTTTATATAGAAACCAATAAAAAAGATATACCTTTCATACAGTTTCTCTTTATCCCATTTAAAATGATTTAAAAGGATTCGAGTAATAGTAGGTGGAATCTAAACAGAAAATAAAATGAAATTCTAATCTGAATGACAATATAAAACTTACACATACATTAGAAATGAACAGTTATGTATAAATAAAAAATTGGCATAAAAATTATAAATTAATTAAAAGTAAATATTGCTTTGTTTTGAAAATTTTTCTTCAAAATACAAAATGGTTTTTTAAAGTACAAAACAAAGGAAGGAAAGAAAAATATTTTATAAAAATATTAATGTAATAGACAATCAAAACTATGATTTAAGAAAATTCAAGTTTTATTTATTTCTCTATATAAACAATTTTGAGTAGTTCTTACAAAAATATTTTATCTATTAACTTTTTATTAAACTACTTGATTTTTGAAGATACATGCCACATTTCAATTTAAGTGAAATTCATATTGAGGTTAACTGTTATATTGCACAGCATTTTTATTGTACATTGATAAAATTTTACTAATGAACAATGAAAGTATTTATTAATTAGATATATTTATTATATCCTTCAGATATTAATATATAATTTCTCTGCAAGAAACTAACAAATTTTATACAAAACAGCAGATTAGAAGAGGAAGGATTAAGATTGTCAATCCCAACATAGAAAATTACATTTTTCAACAACATCAAAATATATCAGGAAATTTTAAAAATAATTAGCTTGTCTTTTTTTTTTTTTGTAAAAAATTTGTTAGATTAATAGCAATATGAATATCTTTATTGATACAGTAATTCTACTTCTTAAAGGATGTTTCATTTTTTACTGTTAACATATCATTTTATTAATAAGATTTAAACACTATTAAATTTTCTTCTTTGAAAAATAAAAGGAAAATAATAAAATAAAACAGAGAGCCTTTGAGTAACCAAATTATCAGTGAAATTATTTATAATCATAGAGGGAAAAAAAAAAAAAATGAAAATGCAATAGAAATCATAAAATAAAATTGAAAAGTTAATGTGCTTAAGTTGTCTTATGTTATTGTTATTCAAGGAATGTCATCACTATGATTTTATTATGATTGAAATTGCATTTTTTTTTTTTTTTGACAATTGAAGGAAGACAAACAGAAAAAAACTTCAAGCATTTAGAACAATAGCAGTAATTATATCCTTATCCTGAGTAGATCACTTTTAAAGTGATTTGATTAGTTAAAATGAACAAGAAACAATGGTTATGTCAAATTGATCAATACAAAATAATTGGGATTAAAAAGTTACTGATAAGGATAAACCATTTATTTTACTGAAATATCCTGAATTTCATTTTCATAGCTTCTAATACACTTATAAAATGCACTATTTTTTTCCTTTCAAATAAAATAAATAAATAAATTAGATAATTTATTATGCTGCATAATTTAAAGTCCACTATAAAATGCTTTATTTGACTTTTTCCTTTTGTTTATGCTTTCATCCATTTACAATAACTTGTCATTAAACCCTCAATTTGTTTTACTGTTATTAACAGAAGTACAAATGTTTCTGAAATAAGATAAAAAGGTTATCAACACTTTGATAGGAAAAGTAAAATTTCATAAGATTTTTATCAGACAAAATTAGCCAAAATACTGATATGGCCGACCAAATTTTTAAAAATTAAAATACATATTTAAATTGGTGGAACTAAGATTGATCATCATAATATGGAGTCTTCATGAGTAATAATATTCTCAAAATATGAAGGTGTAATTAATTTTTTGTTGTGTCTGTAGCAATTTTTTTTATGGTTTATTTAATTACTTAAACTTTGTATTGTTTTTAATTTGTTATTTATTTCATAAAATTTTTAATGTTACAAAAAGATTTAAATGCAATATGAAATATTTATGCATAAGAATAGAGAGATTAAAGCCACACCCACACATTATGAATATTGCAAACTTAAATATTTTCATGCTCAATTAAAAAATTACTTGCATATTTTAGACATGTTATAATAAAGTTAATTTCTATAATAATCTTGCTACCCCATATAATTTTCACATATGAATGAAATTTTTGAATTTTCTTCAAAAACAAACCAGATAACAATAAATGTAACTTATGATTATCTAACAATAAAATATTCTTAATTTTTGTTATAAGGTATAACAGGTGCTAATACTTTTTTTTTTTTTTTTTTTTCAATGTAAAAGTGACATGTATATTGTGAATGTCAATTACAATGGCTTTGCAGTTTACTAATACATCTTTTTTTTTTTTTGTTGAAAGATTTATTTTTGTTTCAACAAATTTAAATTTTGCAATTACAACGAAGTACAAACAGACGTAAATCCTAATAAGTTTAAATTTTCAGAATACGCATAAATACGTTGTAATAAAATCATAACAAAACAAAAAGAAACAATTAACACTTAATGTAAACAATACCTGTACTACAGTATTTACTTCTCGTATGCAGTCAACCATATGTTGTACTATTTGTTCAGTTGATAAAACTTCATAATGGAACTCTTCTGTGTCTAATTTTTCTCTAGATGAAGTTTCTGGTTCTAATGAAATTGAAAGTTCATCTTCATCTTCTGCACTAGACTCATTACCAGAATCCTCATCATACAATTCATCATCCCCAGTGTCCATTTTAAAATAAAAGTTTGATTAAATTGCAATTAGAAGAGATCTTAATGAATAGAAATAGATTCTAAAAATGTGATGGAATTAAATGCAAATTTATAATTAACGCAGCAGCGAAACTAGCCACTAGAGAGAAATGCCTTCCGCCATCGTTCCATTTTTCAATGACGTCACATAATTTTATAAGTTGAGAAAACAAAGAGCTTTAAACAAAGAAATTATTTTCTCGCTTTTCCAATAAAACTTTTCAATGTTCAATTTCATCAAAAATAACAGAAAGTATAATTTTCAATATAATTATAACTACAACATTGAATATTATGTAATATTAATTTCTTTTTTGAAATTTTAAATTTATGATGAATTATTTAAGAAAAGCGTTCATGTGTAAAATAAAATTTATTTTATTGATATCATGTTGAATTAAATTTAGACACTACTTTTTATCTTTCATCAATATGCTGTATCAAGAGCCACCAAAAATTGAAAAAAAACCAAAAATTTTTTCCTAATGTAAATATGGATGATTAAACACAGGAATTATCCAATTGAGCTAGAGAAAAATTTTTTAGGGAAAATGAGGGAAATCTCGGAAGAGGAGTCTTCAAGCTTTGTCAATTTAAGGAATCTTAAGGAATTTTATGAGTATAAAATTATGCAATTTTAATGCAAGGGCCGAAAACTTGCACTATCCAGGAAAATTTGCAAAATATTTCATTGATTTAGAAAATGGCTCATTATCTGAGACAAGCATAAAATTAAATGTAGACAAAACTGAAACAGTTCTTTTCACTTGCAAAAATCCTATAACCCTATTAATATTAAAATATATAATAATTATATCACCTGGTCTAAAGAAACGAAGTACATAGGAATTATTCTTGATAGTAAATTTAACTACAGATCGCATATCTACAATAGAAATAAATTCAATACTCAATTTAGAATTCTATATCCTTTAATCAATAGCTGTATTGTTGTCATTCCTTTTAATTGCCTTGTTTTTAACCAGAAATCCATATGCAATGGGTTCATTAAAATTATGTAAATTTTATAATTTTAAATTAGGAAAAGACTTATCACTAACACTTTTATAATAAGTAAAATAATTAACACAGACTTTAGAACAAATAACAGCCAAATTATAATTGTACAATTTACACACACTTTATTTGTGGTAAGCAGGTTGAAATGTCTCTTATTCGCGGCAAGCACAAACCATTCATTAGTGACCAGTTGTCGAATGAACGTATACATAAATGATAATTGGCACTCAAGCAAAGTTGCATTCAAAGCTGCTTCAAGAAAACATCGTTCCTCTCATATTACAACCTGCTGCCAAATAGTTGATTCCAGCGCCAATTATTGATTGGGTTTCCAATGTATTGGCGCTGGATAATACGATTGGCGCTACGAGTGCTGCAGTCATTCCGAAGCGCAAGTTTCTTCGATTAAACTAACGGCGTTTTACTCCGCTCTCCTACACCTCCACTCCAATTACTCTATTACTTTAAGCTTTACTCCTGAAATAAATATTGTTATAGTATTTTTTAATGTTTTGTTCCAAAAACATTGAAAATAAGTAAAAAATATTGAAATTTTAATGTATTGTATTATATAATATTTATGTTGTTTAATATATAATCTATGTTAGACATTGTGATATGTGTCAAACATATGTGCGTCAAACATAAAAAAATAAACGTAAACAGAAATTATTCAATAAAGTCTTTTTATAACATTCATCAATACATACATTTATTGATATTTTATTTTAAAATAAAATATCCAAAGTCATTTGTTTATAAGAAATAAATAAAAGGATTGCAATTTTTATAATAATTATATTTGAAAAATTGAATGTACAAACTCTTTTTAATTATAACATATGAAAATATCAATATATTTTTTTTTTAAATTTCTGTTTCCTTCATCAAATATATTTTAAAAATTATTGTGCTCAAGCTAGAGTATGTCTAATATTATGTTAGAGTTAAGTTTAGTTAATCATAGTTTGAAAAACTTGCAAATGTTGAAATTTTATTATTTTTAATTTCATTAAAATAATTGAACTATTTTAGTTCTAATATTTATTTTACATTCGAAGTTCTTAAAGAATTCAAAGAATTTTTATAGAAGGTTATACTTTTTGATCAATTTTTATAAAAACTGAAATCAAAGATAATTAAAAAAAAAAAAGACAAATATTAAGATTTTTACAAATAATTAAAATATCATGGTAGTTACCAAAACAAAATTATTCTCTTTGAGGTGTTTTAATATAAGGAAAATTAGGCTTCGGTCTTATAAACATATGTAATGCTGATAAAAATATTGATTTCCTTTCCTTCAGATTAAGTTTCTTTTTTTTTTAAAAATAAAATATTTGAAATTTATTAACTATATTCAAAATGAAATGTTAACATAATATATATATATAATATAATGAGTTGCAAAATTATTCTGTTATTTTGCATCGCTTATAAATACAACTAATCGAAAAGTACAAGTAGGACAACTTAAATAACTTTCTTTTGGTATTTTATTTTGATGTTATAAATAAAAAGTTAAATAAAATTGACCAGCAAAAAATGAGCTATAAAAATATTCTGTTATTTGTCGTAAAAAAATAGTAAATATAATCACGAGAATTGCAATAATTGTTATGTTTCTTCGAGTTTCATAATTAATTTTTTATTTACCTAATTTTTTAGGGTTTTTTATGAACAAGATTCTTGAAATCGACAATTCTAAAATCGGGTTTTGTGGTCATTGCTAATTCTCACACAAAATTTTAAAATCTTCCTTCAGAGCTTTAGTTAAATAAGTCATTTTAATTTTTTTAAAACTTACAATTCAAACAAATAATAAAAATAAATCGACTTCACCCACAAATTAATTCAGAATTTAAAGCAAATAAGGATCAACAAACAATTTAAGAAATCATTCAAATATAGAAACATTTCTAAATAATTCAATTAGCATAAAAATCAATTAAAAAACAATCTATAGCACACACAAGTAGGTAAATGACATTTTCTTTATATACAGGAAAAACAAAAACAAAACTCCCTTCTTTCCATTCCAAAATAAGACAGAATAAAAATAATAAGATTGTATAATCTTATTCTAATTTTTTAATGATTAATATTCATTCCTCAAAGAAAAACACATAAAAATATATAATTGAAATGCTTAGAATATCCGAAATTAAAAATAAGGATAATATGTAGTATTTTAAACAACAAATTCACAATATTAAATGTATAGAACTCTCTTCTCAAGAAAACCTTTAAATTTAAACGCAATGAAAACAATAACTTATGCAGAATTAGTTTCAAAATTACATAAGTTACAAAGTTTCATTAGTATTACAAAAATTATGCAAATGGGCTCAAAATACCGGTATTCTGTATCCCGGTATTGCAATCCCTAGACACGTACCGTTCAGTGACGCCATCTATTAATTGGCAGATGCAATTATTATTAGCAGACAAAAAATCTTACATAGCACACACACTTATCTCAGATTACCACATTACTAGACATTAGCAGATTATTTGACTTATTATTAGCAGAATAGCAGACAAAAACAAATCCTATATATATATAATTGATATCAAGTAAAAAATTTAATATTTTAGTTACACTGGCAATTAATTTTTCAGTAACCATAATTTATTTTTTAAAATTTAATTTTTAGTACCTTTATGATGGCAAGAGTGTTCACAATCTTGAGAAGGTCAATGGTCTTTTTAGTGATAACAAAAATGTTTATTTCACCACTTTTATAAATTTAAACTATATCATAGACAACATGGACTGTCATGGTATTTGTCTGTAAGTAATATGAAATTTTTCAAAAATATTTTATTTTTTAGAAAATTATGATTCGACATCTCTGTAATAATTAAAGAATAAAATCAAACCTCTTGTAAATTGAAAGGATGGGGGAAACTGGTATTAAGTTTTGACTGTTCAGGGTAAAACAAATTTGTTGAAGGATAGAGCTAATAAACTGGAATACCATTGTAATTGATGATTCTTCTTTGGTATATCATACCGCAAGAAGACTTTTACGTTAAGGCACATTCAATGCAGAGACTTAAGAAAGAGGAAATAACTCAACCTGTCTCGTAGTGCAATTCTGTAAAATGAAGATCCATTGATTGCCTGTTTCAGTTTTGGGCAATTAAAAGTATTTGAGTTATTTTTAGCTATGAGTAGACAGAGGTTCTGATTTGTAGCCTTGTAGCGCGTGCATTTAGACTTTTTTTCCTAGTCAGATATATATTTCCTCATGCTAGTCATAGTAATGTTGGCGTTTCTTTTGAATATGCACTTTTATCCATAATGCCAGCCGTAAGATCATTATGATGATCTTGCATGAATTGGAATGACTAGTTGGGTTTCTTCTGAGTCAGCAATTGGTACAAATCGGTATAATACTCTTAATTCAAGAAAAAACCTGGTTCTGCCCAGTTGGTATTATCCTCTGTTTTTTTGCGTAGAATTCAAAACTTTCAATAATTTTTTCCCATTTTCATCTTTAAGCTGGGAATTCCGAAAGTGATTTTTGTAGTTGTTGCTGGTATGTCAGCTACAAGCATATTAAATACTTCACTTAAGGAATTACCTTTTCTTCACATACAGGACGAAAGAGCATGTCAGCAATAACAATGGCTTTACCAGTTGCATATTGTACTTTAAGGTTGAAAGATTGCAATTCAAGCACCCATTTTGCAAGTCGTTCGGTTGGAGACTTGATTAAGTCTTACCCTTGAGGCAAATTTTGAGAAATGTAAAGAGTATGAAATTGAAATCCACCACCTATTTGTGAACTTCAAGGCAGCTTATGATAGTATTGATTGAGCTGAGATACTAAAAAGTCATAATAGAATTTAATATACTAACAAATTTAATTAAGTTTGCAAAGCCCCTCCTTACTGGAAACCATTTCTGCGGTATGCGTTTAGTGAGAAGACATCCACCTCTTTTTGAGATCCGTAATGGAGTTAGACAGACGCACTTACATAGCTTCCTTTAATTTGTCTTTGGAAAACGTTGTAAGAGATGCTGAAATCAATTTAAGGGGCACCATATTTAATAAATCAGTACAAATTTGGCATATGCTGATGAGGTGGATACATTTGCAAGGTTTACAACTGTATTGGAGAGATCTTTCTGGCATCATAGAGATCGGCGAGGAAAACGAAATTAAGAGTAAATATGGAAAAACAAATTATGTGTACTGTAGTAGAAAAGAAACGCTTACCTGATATGTTTGAGGTTGGGCCCTTTACATTTGAGACTGAGAAAATGTAACCTATCTGGGTTCTGAGATAAACTATCAAAATGATATTAATTCTGAAATCAGGAAAATGATTACTGCAGCTAATCATTGATTTTTGATTTAAGACCTTTGTTGAAATCTTATTCGATAAAGAGAAGGACAAAAATTCTTTTGTAAAGATACTGATAAAATCAATCTTGACTTATTCTTCAGAAACGTTGACTTTGACGATGAAAGAGGAGATGACTACAGCAGTCTTTGAAAGAATTGTTCTGTGATTTTCGGGGTTATTTTGGAGAATAATATATGGCGTAAAAAGATATAATTTTAAAATATATAATGATGATATTATTAAATCCGTACAGTTAAATAGAATGAGATGGGCAAGACATCTACTGATAATGAGGGCAGAACGACGATTAAGGGGTAGATCTAAAAGGGATGAAGAATTGCTTGGATGTAGATTTTACAGGGCACAAGGCACTGTAAAAATCTCTTCTTAATTTTTTAAACAGCTATTGCTTTTGCCGATAAACAGATTATATAATTAGTATCATATTAGTTTGGACGACCTGCCTCCTGTGTCGCTTGGTCTGCCCTGGGTTTAATACACGGGCCTCCGCCTGACTTACCACAACTCTTTTCGTAATGAAGCACGTTCTGCACTCACTTTTTGCTAACATCATAGTCAGGTATAAGTTACAGATGCATACATTCATTATATTATACTTTTAGTAGTCGGAACAGTAATTAAAATAAATACTTAAAAATTAATCCTTTTCCCATATAATACTTAAACACTGCATTCACATCCAATTCTTAAAAATAAAAAGAATTTAAAGGACCTTTTATGCATTCTGTCTGTTGATAGTAACTCAAAGACGGTATAGTTGAATGCAATTTCATTAATAATTAAAACAAAATCTCATCCAAGCAGTGCATAGACTTTTTCAAATTGATTAAAATGTTAAATGTATAAAAATAAAAATAATAGAAAGAATATTTTAATGCAAGGAGGTAAAAAAAAAAAAAAAAAAAAAACCCTTGCAACTTACTACGAAAATTTGGCGGTAAGAAAATTGACATTTCCCTAAATACTTCAGAAAATTTCCTTTCCCTAAATCCTTCCGAAAATTCCTCCCTAAAGATCATCAGCTCTCTCATGATGGTCTGGAATTTTTAACATCCTCCCTTTAATGTTCACAAATGTAAATAAACATGAGATTATTTGGTTTCGGTATCGGTTTCATTTTAACGTGGGGAAGAGACGCCACACTACTAGCAAGATAGTTATTTTTACTAAAAATGCTTTATATATTTTGAAAACATCATGAATGTTAAAAAACCTGAAAATAATGTTCTTAATGGCATGGAACAAGCTGCTATATCTGTGATAAGTCGAGCCGTCCAATTTGATAATGATGGAAAATATTCTTCTGCCTTTGCTTCTTATCAAGAAGGAATCCAATTATTTATAGATGTGATTAAAATTACATCTGATAAAAGAAAACAGGAACTTTTACGCCAGAAAACAGCTGAATATATGACAAGAGCTGAGAAAGTTAAAGACATACTTCAACAACAAAAAGATTCTGGTAATTACCATGAGCAAATTCAGATACCTAATAACGGTGTTGGATTCAGTTATGAAAGTTTATTTAAAAAGTATCTCGATAAATTTGTAAAAATTGTTGAAATTGAAGATCCTTACATTCGAAATGTACATCAAACATACAACTTCTTGAGTTTCTGTGAACTTTTAATCAGATATTGTCCTGAGCTAAAGAAAATTATTTTAACAACAGGCTGTAACCAACAAGATATTGCCAACCAAAAGTCTAGATTAAATAACATTAAAAGCAGCCTTGCTTCTTACAGTGTAGAAATGGATATAATTTATTCTGATACCTTGCATGATAGAGAAATAAGGCTTGATAGTGGATGGATACTTAAAATAGGTCGTGGTTTGGATATTTTTAAGTCTGTAAATAAATTTTCAATTGGATTTACAGATCAAAATTTAAGACCCTGTCATGAAACTACTGTAGACATTTTCTTCAAACAACAGTCAATGTAATACTAAGATAAAAATGTTAAATTTTACAGTTATGCATTTTTTACAAATAATTTTTTTAATTAAATGTGATTGGTGCAAAGATCCATGTGTTTAATTATACTCCAGCAGATTATTATAAATGATTTCCATTTTAAAATATAGGCTTATTTTAGATAAATTATAATATCTCTCTGAATACTTTTTTTGTTTATTTTTTTTTCTTGTATTAAGTAACTTTTGTCTAAATGGGTTCAGAAATATCATATCCTGTCTGTAATCGATTAATCAATAACTTTGATAAAAAGAAAACTGCTTGTTAGTATTTAAATTATTTTTATCATTTTAGGTAGCTTTACTATGAAATAAAATTATAAAATATTACATTTTTACTTCCAAAATTTTTTCTTACTCAAAAATAGTTTTTAATATATAGTCTCTTCTTTGATACAGGGAGCAGTAAAAACTTTTCCATGTTCAATAAACTATTTTTCTTTTATAAAATAAAAACAAGTTTTATAAAAAAAATTATCTCCAATCTTAAGAAAAATTTCTGGTTTATCACTGGTTTAATTTATTATACATAATAGCATATGGTATTAGAAAACAAGATAATTTATCTGGAAACAAGATAACTTAAAAATTAAATGTTTTTATTGAAACTTTTAGCAGCAAAATAAATATATTTTTCTGTTTTGGGGTTTAAATTTTAATAGGTGACATTGCTGAAGAGACATCTTGGAACATTAACAAAATCAAATTTTGTCACTATGTTAATTATATATCCATTTTTCTTGAAGAATATGAATTGTGTTGTCTATATTATATTTCAGTTTATTGATTAGTCTCTGTTAATTGGTGTTTAATGCAATATGGCAACTCTGTGTGCTAACAGTTTTTTAAAATTAATTAATATTTGAGATTTGTATCCCATCCAATTATCCAGTATGATATAGAGGGTGAATTTAGGCACTTTGTAGAGGAGAAAGAAAATTTGAAATAACTAAACTTATGATGAAACTATTAATGTAATCTCATTAATGTAACTATTAATTTAGCTACATTGATGAGAATTAGTTGTCAACTTCAGTTGACGAAGCAAATTAACTATTACTTTTATCTGTGGTAATCAATTTCAATGTTGGATGGCATTAGATTTGGGTATTTTGTTTTTATTAATGCAGTTAAATTCATCATATTGGATGAGAAGGTTTTTTTTAGCAGTTAATTTCAACAGTTATTGAAAATTCTTCACAGCCATATCACTAGGTGGAGTTGAATGTCAGTCATTTTAATTCTTTGATAAGGAAGGTTTTTTTGACAATTTGTTACTGCAGTTATTTAACAATGCTTCACAGCCTTGGGGCTTTGTGGAGTTTAATGCCTTTGAATCAACTCTACAGATAGCAAGGATTTGATATTAACAGTTGATTTTTAACACCTATTAAAAAAATTTAACTCTTTGGCAGGAAAAGGTTATTTAGCATATCACCTAGAGTTGCATTAAATTTAACACCAGTTAAATACAACTTTTGCCTCTGCATTATTTCATAGTTTCACATGAGGTTAGCATATTTAAAACATTTCTATTGCTTAATAGTCACTATTTTTTATTGGGCTTTTTTATATTTTATTATTTTTTAATTGCTTTTGCGCAATTAAATTAGGGATACATATTACAGGGTACTTACGTATTAATGGTACTTTGGCGACAGACTTGGCGGTTTTTATGTCGCCAATCTAACAGCTACTAAGATTACCAAAGCAATAGAATAGATTGGTGGCCACTTAAAACCGCCAAATCTGTAGCTGCGGTTGGCGTGTGTGCTCTTTATTGGCGCAACTGTCGCCAAGGTACTGTTAATACGTAAGTACCTGTTACAGTGAATATTTTGCATTACTCTAAGCGCTTAAAGATATGATAGGTTGCAATTATATCTTATGATACATATAAGATATGATATATAATACATATATTTTAACTTATTTCTAATTCATCTATTTTATTAAATTATTTTGTCAACAAAACGTTGAAATAAAGAATGTTAATTAAAACCAAGCAATATTTTAAGAAATATGGGAGAAAACATTTCTTCTAAAAGAGTGCGATTCTTAACTCTGACTATATTTTGCTGAAGGATTAATAGGTAGATTTTTTTTATGCATAAATTTATGATTGCAAGAAAAAGTTATTATTACTTAAGTATAAAAAAATTAATATTTTCAAAACATATTTGTTTGAGAAAAATTGCATTAACTTCTCGGCAAAAAACAGAAAAATCTATGGATTTTTTTTTTTGAAAAATTAATATTCAATAAAGGGCACAAATAAATATATTACTGTTGTATTTTCCTTTTTTTGTCAGAATGTTGTATATTTACAAAGTATATGCCAGTTCATCATTTTAAGTATTATTAGTTAAGCATAAGATAATCGCTGCTTTTTGCATTTGCTATTTGTTTCACTGAAAGTCATATGAATTCACTTTCATTGAAGCAACCTGAATACTGAAGTCATTTATGATTTTAATTATAATAGCATTGATGTGAATATTAATATTTAATGATAAGCAAGATATAAAGTGAAATGAAACACATTTATTAATGTTGAATGGAACTATATGAATTAAAAATGAATGATAAAAAGCTATTGAAACTTATATTATCAAAGCTCTTCTGAAATGAAGTAAAACAAAATAAATAAGAAGGAATAGGCTAATAACTTAGTATAAAGTTTAAACATTTTTCATGATATTTATTGATATGTAATCGTGTTAAGCACAACAGTATTATGAGAAATCATAAATCTAACACACATACATGTATAGTTATCAAAATGAATTTAAATAAATGAATATGCATTAATCAACATTACATTCACTAACAAACTTGACATTGCAACAAGAATTGTGATGTATTCATATTTTTGTCTTAATATGGCAAATTTATATTTCAAATTTTTATATTATAAGAATATTATTTTCTTCTTTTTACTACAAAACTTGTAATCTTTATTTCAAATAATTGGATTATTGATTATTTATAATTGAATTTGAATAATTCAAATAATGATTATTTATAATAATCATTTAAATTTCATATAATTAAAAATTTGTTCAATTTTTAATGATTATTTTTAAGTAATAAAAATAATAAATATTTAACATAACAAAATAATGAGTTTCCAAAAAAAAAAAAAAAATGTTTAAACATTGGGTGAGGCAAATGAAGGAGGAGAAAATTAAATACAAATTATGTTTTATAATTTAATTATTTATATTGCTTTAACATTCAATTCGCTACTGATTTTTTTAAGCAAAAAGAATTAAATTAATGAATTTATCGTTCATTCAAATAAATATTTCATAAAGTTTTTATTATTAAATATTTACTTTTTAAATTAATATACCATATTTAATATCTGCCTTTCAAATATTTTCATGTTACCCTTTTAGCAATATAGCTTTTTTTAATGAAAAAAATGAATCAATGCAAATGTATTCCAATAAATAAACAAGCCAATAAATTCATTTGTAATATTTTAGTGCTGTAAAAGCATTAATCAAACTCTCAAATTAGAATATAATAGATTTCAAATATCTTTTATATAGAATAACTTAACTTAATTAGATTAACTTAAAAACAAAGTTTATCATACAAGTAAAATTTTTTCACACATTTAAGTTTATTTTCAAGGATATTGTAATATGCCATTTATGTAATTCACACAGATAATGAGTAGATTAAAAAAATTTCATTTACCAGTATTATTCATTTTTGAAATGCTTTGTTTTACGAGTTTTAAATAGAGACAAAATATTAATAATGTAGGATTTGTTTGCCTACTAAGCACCAGATGGAAACACATCATGGACTATGTGCCTTTCACATCAACCTTTTGCCATGTAGTGGCGGCATTGACCTTGAACTCTGGCCCTGGAAGAAGGGAAAAACCCCGTAGTTTGGCGCAAGAGGAGAAAGTTAACGGACATGGGAGACGCTGCGTCAAGCAGCGGTAGAAAATGGTTGTGAAGGTATCCATACTTTCTGTAAATATTGATGTAATTATATTCATTAAATATGTGTTGTTGAGAGAAAACCAACGCTTCTTTATGTCGCTTTGAAATACACCCCTAGATTGCCTCCCTCTGTCGTTAAAAATTCGCGAGACTGAGAGAAAATCTACAAAATTGGGCTCGGCTGAGATGAATTCGTTGGACTGTTGAAAGAAGCCATTTTGTTGAAAAGCGTTAGAGATAGCCAAGAAGCATTGGAAGATAATCAATTCTCCTTTTTCGGCGCACACTAAGATAGCCACCTCGGCTATAGCAAGGATAAAGCGAACTTTTTTTTTGTGCATCCGGCCACCCTGGCCAAGAAGCATTGGAAGATAAGACATTTATTTTACAATAATTTGTTTTCATTGCATGATGATATTTAATTTTAATTATTGCATTTTTGTTCTAATTCTATAAAAGTAATTGTTTTCATTGGGTTTAAATTTAAAAGGTTATTTTAGAAAGAGAATTCTATACAGTTGCTATTTTTTATTTGTTTTAAATACTTGATCATTATTTTTAATTTGGGATATTCTATGCATTTGAATCATATGTTTTTATATGTCTTTCTTTTGATAAATTAATAGTAACTAGTAAAATATATAGAAATGTTTCTGTATTTGAATGATAGAGTGGAAAGTACTATTTGACTTAACAACTTATTGATTTAACTGATGTGTACTTGAGTTTATGAAATGTTAATTGATTATAATTGAAATATTTTAAAATGCTTCTATGAGTATTAATATTTTTGTGAAGTATTATTTGTTTTGAGTTTTATATCAAATTAAGGGTAAAGCTCATTTATTTTTATTGTTTGTTTTGGAGATATAAATTTTAAGAAAATTTAAAATGGCTTATATAGCTAAAGGTCTAAAAGAAGACTTAAATATATTATGTAAAGAATTATCAATAACCACAGAACACGATTTCAGAATTATTGATTATAAGAACGCTTTTAAGAATTATTTTAAGAATTATAAGAATTCTTAAAAGCGACGATTATGATGAGGGATTTTGTAGGAGTTGTTAAACACCATTATAAATCAGAGGAACACAAAGAGAGATGAAGACGAACGACGTCGTAAAAGTGAATTTGAGTTTAAAAAATTACAAATAATGCGCAAAAGGTCAGATTATGTGTTCGGAAACTCAAACACTGAGGTTGGGAATAGACTCCCTGATAGAGAGGAAAAACAAAACAAACACAGTTCAATATTTGATAGAATTAATGAAAATCGGGAAACAACTAATGAAAATCAGGAATCTCCAAATATTAGTGTTGCTCAAATCCCTTTTGCAATGTTTACAGAAAGGCATATAACAAAAGAGATTAAGTTGAATAATAGAAATGTGGTTGCAATTGTCAAAACAGGTAGTTCCGTAAGTCTATTACGTGAAGATGTGTGTGGTGGAATACCGTATATTTCTAATAAAGGAGTAGTTTTGGAGGGTATTGGAAATTCGTGGATTTCCACTATGGATTCTATACAACAAGAAGTTACTATAGATGAAAATAATTTCACTTTGACATGGCATGTAGTGCCAACCGCAAGCTTACAGTTTCAGGCGGTTATAGGAGCTGATATTTTGGGTCAGGCTTCAATGAATTGCGTAAATGATAATGTGGAATTTTGTAAATACGAAACAAAGACATGTTCAAAGCAGGCATTCAAATTAAATTTGGGCAATGAGGTTAAACTGAGTCACACTAGTGACACGCTGGTAAAAAATAAACCCACAGATCCTATTTCTTCGTGTAATTCAGATGTAACTGAAACCATTGATACATCTAGGAAAATTATGTCGAAAGACGACAAAGTGTATCCTACACATGTTAGAATGTTACCTAGAGAAGTCGTTAAACCTGAGGTCTTGAGTAGTATTATTAAACGTTTAGGATGTTCTGATCCTTATCAAGAAACCTATTTAGGAAAATCGTCTGTAGTATCTAATGGTAAAAAATTGAAGATTTAGCTGAGGGTAAATTTGATATTACTAGAGAAGATAAGGTAGAGCTACTTAGTTTAGAAGATAAGCATGAGTTTCCACAAAAGGAAGATGTAGTTTCAGTTTCAAAGGGGAGTAGCGAAGGATGAATGCGCTGTTAACGTTAAAGCTGTCAGAGCAAAAATACACAGTATCGCTGATACAATTAAAGGTAATTTTGGGTTTTTATCGTACGAAGCAGAAGAAAGGGAAAAGCTGTTAATTCCCATATCTGAAGTTAAAAGTGAGGAAAACGTACAATCTGGGGATAAAATAGAGAATGGTGTTGTTCTTCGTCAACGTACTGGAAAATATACTGCTCATAATGTTGTGAAGATAGGTGACGGTCGAAAACACCAGCGGTATGAGGGACTGCGTCACTCGCGTGGTGTATCAGTTGGCGGAATACCTCGTTTTACCCACATTCAACAACCTAAAGGATATGATAGATCAACGGGTTTTAAGTTGCGCGGATCCAAGTACAGAGATCCAAATCATTCAAAGGAAAGATTTCGGGGTAGGAAGGGAAATTCAAAGCGTACTAGAGGCATTCGAAGACGTTTTAAGGAAGGAGAGGATCCCCCTGATCCTTTTATGCAAAAATTTGATTAAGAATTATATAATACCTAATGTTAAATACTATTTCTATTAATATGATATGTTTTTGTGTCTTACTATTATTTCTTATATGTGGTATAAGCTTTTTAGAATTTGATATTAATATAATTTGATGTATTCCGAATTTGATATCAGTATTAATCGCGTATATTTCAGAATAGGATATTATTGGAACTTATTGCTTTTGTATGGTATATTCGAACATTAGTTTCTGCTTATTTGCTATTTTTATTATTTGTCATATTTATTTGCTATTTTTATCATATTAATAAAGTATAATATGATATTTGATTGATATTTTGCCATTAGTAATGTGAACTACTGATAATCATATTCTCCAATCATTTGATATTTGTGTGTTAAGTCACTGGGGCCAGTGACCTGCAGGATGGCCGATTCTGTAGGATTTGTTTGCCTACTAAGCACGAGATGGAAACACATCACGGACTATGTGCCTTTCACACCAACCTTTTGCCATGTAGTGGCAGGCATTGGACCTTGAACTCTGACCCTGGAAGAAGGGAAAACCCCGTAGTTTGGCGCGAGAGGAGAAAGCTAACGGACATGGGAGACGCTGCGTCAAGCAGCGGTAGAAAATGGTTGTGAATGTATCCATACTTTCTGTAAATATTGATGTAAATATATTCATTAAATATGTGTTGTTGAGAGAAAACCAACGCTTCTTTATGTCGCTTTGAAATACACCCCTAGATTGCCTCCCTCTGTCGTTAAAAATTCGCTAGACTGAGAGAAAAGTCTACAATAATAGATTGCATATACTAAATCAGCTTGATATATTGAAATTCAATTCTGTATCAGTGCTCCTATTGCTGTGTTATATACATCTATGTAGAAGCATCGTACATTTCATAAAAATATAAAATGAATAGCATTTTAATATTTTTTCAGAATGCCCACCTATTCCATAATATAATCAATTTAATTAAATAAAAATGTTAAAGACCACATTTTCATTAAAGAGATTTATAAAATAATGTTAAATGTACTATATGATGCCACAAAACAGGAAATTGTTCAGATATTAGATTTGGATTGTTTGGCTACTTATCAAATGCCTAGTGAAAAAGTTAATGAGGAATCTTTTTGAACTTTTGTGTGCTACCGAAGAAATAAAAGGTAAAATTATTGATAAACTACTTCAACAGACGAGTGTATACATAAATTAAAAAATATAAGTTTATTAGTTGACAGACAATAAACTTTCTTCACTGATCATGATTCGCAATTCTCGATTAGTGTTGTGTTGTAAAACGAGAATAAAAACTGTTCAAGAAGTTTTGAGAAAGAAACTAAAGACTGGTTGACATTTTGGGTACAGTTCGGCAAAATAGTGGAAGATCCTTACGTCGATGAAGCTGGAAAATTCCAGTATTTGCTACAGGCGACTATTCCGAATTATAGATAACAGAAATTAATTAAAAAACTTTTACAGTCAGTCGGAAATTATTGCACCGTAATTGATTGTTTGAAATCTTAGTTCAGAAGGGATGATCTATTGGTTGAATATTACGTTCAAGAATTGTTGAAACTGACTTTGACATTTAACTTGAAACAGAAGCAAGTGAAGCTATCAATTTTTTTATGACCGCATTGAAACTCAATTAAGATCATTACTAACAATTGGTGTTACTACAGAAAAAAAAAAAAAAGCTGCCATGTTGTTTCTTCTCGTTGAATCCTGTTTGTGTGAGGAAATTGTAAGAGAACAGATAAAGGACTGACGAGAAAGTACAGGGAAATAATCTCGATTGGAGAGTCTAATAAGATTCCTGAAGAACGAAGTTGAAAAGGAAGACAGTTTAGCCCTTGCTATGAAAGGTATTTCGTTGAAAAATACAGAAATATTTCAGTGTGAAAAAGAAAAGTATTGAAGTCTTTAGGTCTATTTTTAAGAAAATGAAATTGTGTTTAGTTTTAAAGTGTCTTCTTCTGTGATGAAAAACAATTATGATTCAAAATATTTGTCCTTTTGCTCAAAAGTCAATAAATGATGCGATTGAAAGAACGAGGATGTTGTTAGAGATGCCTAAGAAATGTGGAATCAGAGTAAGATGCGAGAAATGTCATAAAAAACATTATATTATGATGTGTACTGGATGGAAAAGAAGCAGCCAGTGATGGCAGAGTTGATCAATTCAAGTGTCCAATTCTACGTGTTCTGTCAGCTTTTTTCCTACAAACTCTGGAGTGCTTCTTCGAGGCGAAATTGAAGATTTCACAGTGAAAGGTTCTCATAGACATCGGAAGTCAAAAATCGTACATTACGAAAAAATTGCTTCGAAATGGAATATCCTGCATAAAAAAAAAAAAAAAAAAAAAAAAAAAAAATCTTGATCCGTACTTTGTTTTCAGGAGTTTAAAATCATTAGAAGCATTTGAGAAACAAGATTTCTGTGAGTGATTATGAAAAAGAATTAACACTGCAACTCTCAATGCACTTGATCTAGATGAGATTTGCTCGTAAATTGCCACAGACGACAATAGCATTCTCTGATGAAAGGAACTGGAATTCGCCTTACGAATCGAGAAGATTTTTAATCTTGTTTATCACCCATGATTCTCTTGCTTATTAGCTCCTTTTTGCTTTTGGACCATTTTAGAAAGATCATCGAACAGTTCAGAACCTGTAACCAATAATTTGATAATGGCAAACTTACTTAAGATTGTCTTATTAGTGACTTTTGAAATTAGAAGCCACTGGAATCAATGAGTCCAAAAATAAGAATTCTTAAGAATACTTTGATGTATTTTCGAAGCTTTTTAATGATCGATAAGGAAAGTAGGTACGAGGGTGCTTTACATTGGATGTTAGAATCATCCCGGCTTCCTGACAATAGATAAATAGCTGAAACGCACTTTTTTTTTCTACTTAAAAAATTAGTTTCAATTTCAGGGGGGTTTGAAGATATCAAGATGTCTCTGATAAATGGATTTCTGGAAGCCATTGAAGAAGACGAAAATAAGAAAGAGGTAGGATTGCATTATCTCCCACATAGACCAGTGATAAAAGAGTATAGTTCTACCTAGTAAAGTTAGGCCTATTTTGGAGCTTCCGCACATTTAAAATGTGCGCTTTCCTTGAATGCATGCTTAAAGAATTTAACTGAATCGTTTCAGAAGATTTCCTGTTGGAATCACATTGGACATTGAGAAAAAGCATCACTTCAGATTGGAATCAGACAGGAATTAAAGATCTACAGGCATCGAGGCGTGGTATTCCTAAGTCCGTTTCTTCTTGTAGCCATCTGGCAAAACAACAACAGACTGTAGTACGTTTCTTCTGGCAGCGGTCTTGAATTTCCAAGAGGAAAAAGAACTCATCTCTCTTAGATACTGCACAAATTTTAAGGAAATTATTTTATTTGGACAATTGCGTCTTCAGTTTGAAAGACATAGATAAATACATTCTTGAATCACAAACATTGATGCCTGCAAGGGAATTCAATTTAAGGGTTTGGCAATCAAATGATCCTCTTAAAATCAATGATCATCAAACTGTACCTATATCAAGTCTAAACTGGGATTTAAGAATGTCTTGCAACAATAATTGTCTGAACGAAGAACAATTGGTCGTTTGCTATCTTTGACACAAAGTATATATGATCCACTTAACATCTCTTATCCAGGTAGGGCCGGATTTTCCTATAGGCTAACTAGGCTTCAGCCTAAAACCTCAAGATCAAGAGGGGCCTACACTCAAATTGTTAGCAAAATTAGAATTACACTATTCTAAAAACAGTAAACACTAAAACACTGAATCAAAAATAAGGAGAAATTCTACACATATGACTCATAAACAAACATAAAAAATGTATTGGTTAAGATCAACGTGTTCGGCTCATTGGGTCTGTTTGTATAGACTAGATTGCACTAAAATATAGTTCATACGTTCACTGATTGCTATGGTAAATATTGACGCGCCTTATGCTACTGAGCTCTGGTTTGTTCTTGTATAAATAAAGTGTAGATTAGAATAGACAAACAAAAAGACCTAATGATTTTCCGACGTTCGAAGAATATAGAAGAATTCTGTGAGAAAAGTTTAGAAAGAAATTCTTCTAATCTACTATTTCGATTTAAATGTATACTTGGATTGAATCAGTTGTTAAATAAAATGACTATTAATATGATATACAATTTGATATTTTCTTTTTTGTGATCTGGATTTTGTTTGAATAAAATTCCATTTTTTGGTTTAGTTTAAAACTTAAAAATTCATAATAATTCATACTTAAACTTTAAATGCGAATTATTACGGAATAAATTTATCTGAATTGAATTTGCTGTAATCTTCAATGTATTGAATATATTTAATTTAATTTGATAGAAAATATGATAATTTTTATTGCCTATTTTATTTTCGTAGTCAAAGATTTTTATTATTTAAATTTTGTTTCTTTGTAAATGTTGTGTGTTATGTTTGATTAGTTATTGTTACAAATACTATATATAGTGTTGAGAATAAATGTCCAAATAAGTTTTGTTTTTTTTTTTTTATTTATTATCCTTGCCACATTTTTTATAAAGATTAGTTGCAATCACAACACGTTTCATTTTACATATTGATATATATCACAGTAAGGGCCCTGAATGGCCGAGTGGCTAGCGCTCTGACGCTCGGTACCACAGGTTTCGGGTTCGAGTCCCAGCGGTGCCATAGATGTTTGTAGTGGTTTGGAATCCACTTTAAACCGTAGGTCCCGGTCCTAATAGGATCGTAGAGCGTTGTGGGGGCATTGTTACTCCGCGTCCTTGGCTTATCTTCAAGTTACACGCGCCCTCTGGGTAATGCAAAGTGAGTAACGTCTGTGCAGCGCTTGCCTTAAGGCATCAAAGACAAACTGTCTAAGTGTTTGCCAGCTGCATTAGAACAAAAAAAAATGTTTAATTAGTTATTGTTACAAGTACTATATATAGTGTTGAGAATAAATGTCCAAATAAGTGTTCTCGATTTTTTTTTTTTTTTTTATTAATTATCCGTGCACACATTTTTTTTAAAAATTAGTACCCATCGCAACATGTTTCATTTAACATATTGATATATATCACAGCAATGATGTATTTTATTATCTCTCATTTAATTTGCAAACTTAAAAATGGGAAGTGAAAGGGCGTCATAAGTGAAATAGCCTAGGGCCTCTTTTCATCTAAATTTCGGTCCTGCCCTTAACCACCTAGTCATAATTCGTACATAAAATTTACGATTTAAAGTTTCTAAAAATTAAAAAATACTAAAAATAAATAAAAGTAAGATAAAAATAAAAAGTTAAAATTAAAATCAAAAGAATTTAATTTAAAACTTTCAGTACAATTAGGGACCAGTTGTCGATGTCATAAAAATATTGTATAAGATTAAGATTGTGATTGCTGAACGTGTGGGCCGTAACGATGAATCTGTATAAATCGACATATTTCTTTAAAATTGCAACTGTTATGATTGTCTATGTTGTTTCATATTTTAACTTTTAATCTGAATTAGAGTGATAATAAATTTATCTGAATTGAATTTGCTTTAATATTCAATATATTGAATATATTTTATTTAATTTGATAGAAAATAGGATAAAATTTTGTTTCTTTGTAAATGTTGTGTGTTATGTTTAATGAGTTATTGTTAGAAGTACTATATACAGTGCTGAGAATAAATGTCCAAATAAGTGTTCTCGACTTTTTTTTTTATTTTATTTATTATCCGTGCCACATTTTTTATAAAGATTAGTACCCATCGCAACATGTTTCATTTTACATATTGATATAGATCACAGTAATGATGTGTTTTATTATCTCTCGTGTAATTTGCAAACTTTAAAATGGGGCGTGAAAGGGCCTCATAAGTGGAATAGCCTAGGGCCTCTTTTCATCTAAATCCGGCCCTGTATCCAGGGGTTATAATTCGGAAATTTATTCTTTAAGAATCCTAGAAACTTGACTCAATTGGAATAACTCACTTTTTACGAAGACCTAGAAAGAAGATTTTTGAATTGGCCGAAGATATTTATCACTCTCTTATCTTCGTCCAGTACAGGGCCTGAATGGCCGAGTGGCTAGCGCTCTGGCGCTCGGTACCACAGGTTTCGGGTTCGAGTCCCGGCGGTGCCATGGTTGTTTACAGTGGTTCGGAATCCACTTTAAAAAGTAGGTCCCAGTCTAATAGGATCGTAGAGCTTTGCGGGGGCAGTGTTACTCCGCGTCCGTGGCTTGTCTTCAAGTTACACGCGCCCCCTGGCTAATGCAAAGTGAGTACGTCTGTGCAGCACTTGCCTTAAGGCATCCAAAGACCAAGCTGTCTGTGTTTGCCAGCTGCATTAGAAAAAAAAAAATAAAAATCTTCGTCCAGTATTAGCTTATGCAAGCCCAATTTAGGGCTTTGTTGCCTGTACAAATTTTGAAATTATTCAAAGGCTTGAGAACAAAGCTCTCAGAATGTTAACGAATTCACCCTGGTACTTTCGTAATGACGATATTAGACGAGCTCTCTTCGATACCAAGTTTAAGACAATTTGTTCACAAAATTTCTACTCAATTCTATAATGATATGCGAAACATCAATAACCCTGTATTAAATATTCTACAAAATTACGATTAGGATATTTCTTCCCGCAAACATAGCAAAAGACCTCGCACTGTTCTAAATATTTTAAATTAATTCCTTACAACTGCCTAGATGAAAAAAGTTCGTTTTTCTCCTAATTTGATCTTTGCTCAGTTCGTTTTATTACATGCAACTGATTTCATCAACATCTATATTTTTGATATTTTTCATTTTATAATTTTATTAAATAAATAATACTTTTTCAAAAAAGGGCATTTAATTATCTGTTTTGCTTATTAACTCAAAGGGCATGAGACCACCGCTATGTTTCAACATTTTACAATGAAGGAGCTAGTGGCCGCTAAGCGGCCAAGGATCTCCGTAATAATTAATTCTCCGTATAATTATCAGAAGTCAAAATCTGGGTGGAGGAAACATGGTCAAGACGAAAAAGAAACAGTCAGTCTTCATGTGTTTTGTGATAAAAGACCTGAAGTACTTTGTATAAAAAAATGTATATGCATTTGTTTATGTACAGTACTTGTACTTTCAAAATGTACGTGTTTTATGACAAAGATGCTAGCTTATATTTTTCTGCAAGTGAAAACCGAGTTATGGGTAGATTTGTAATTCACTATTAAACACTTTTTTTCATAGGCCTGAATGGCCGAGTGGCTATCGCTCTGGCGCGCGGTACCACAGGTTTCGGGTTCGAGTCCCGGCGGTGCCATGGGCGTTTGTAGTGGTTCGAATCCACTTTAAATCGTAGGTCCCGGTCTAATAGGATCGCAGAGAGCTGCTGGGGCATTGTTACTCCGCGTCCGTGGCTTATCTTCAAGTTACACGCGCCCCTTGGGTAATGCAAAGTGAGTAACGTCTGTGCAGCGCTTGCCTTAAGGCATCAAGACCAAGCTGTCTAAATATTTGCCAGCTGCATTGGAAAGAAAAAAAAAAAAAAAAAAACCCTTTTTCTTCATTTGAGTTTCCTAAAAAAAAAATTTTTTTCTACAAAAAATATTTTGATACGAATTCTATTGAGGATTATTATTTTAATTAATTTTTATGCACTACTTAATTATTTTTATACATTTTTCTTCTTCTTCATCGGCGTAATAGATAGTGGGGCAAAACCGTAAGCTACTGGCAGATTTCGAGACAGAAGATGTTTTCTTTTTACAGGGTAAGGTCGTCAGCCCTATACTTAACGTTCTACAGTCATATTAGACTGCGACCTACGATTTAAAGTGGATCTTGAACCCCTACAAACATCCATGGCACCGTCAGGACTCTATCCCAAAACCTGTGGCACCGTGCGCCAGAGCTTTTATACATTTTCTTCTAGGTAAATAAATGACATAATTTATTTCGCTCCTTGAATATTAATAATGATGATAAACTTTGCTCTATATATTTATTTCTTTAATTATTATCTTGAAATGTATGTATAATATTGGTTTGGTTTGTCTCTCTACGGTCATTTTGTGCACATGAGGGCTTAACAGACCGGGATCTACAGTTTAACATGGATTCCGAACCACTCACAAACATCAAGGCCACTGCCAGGATTCGAACCTGAAGCCTATCAAAGGTCAGAACTCTAGCCAATTGGCCATCAGGCCGCTTGTATAATATTGAATATTTTTTAGATTCAGAATATATTTTTATCAGTATTTGAAAATTTATTTCATTTGGAAGTGCTTCATTAGAAAAAGCTTTATTTGCAGAATATATTTAATGAAAAAAAAAAAAATGCTTATTAATATTTCATTATAAGTAATAATAGTCAATAATACTATGAAATAAGTCATATATTTGTATGTTACATTTTAAAGTTAAAAATAATTTTTTTAAAGAAAGTAAAATTAATAGCAATTCTAACCGGAAGCAGATTTTAGTTAAGTTTTATTCACAGTAACATTATGTTTTCAATTACAAGAGTAAAACATTATTATAAGATTAGCTATCATTTTTTTCATAAATATGTTAAAATAATTAATAATATCATATCAATAAATGTTATTGTATTAAAATATTTTTATTTTAAGTTAGTGGACGCATACATCTGTTAATTCTCATACTATTCTCTAATTTCTCATGCTTGTGAGTGATTTCAGGAAAATGGAAAAAAGAGAGAAAAAATTTCTTCATATAACATCGAAAGTTATTTAACTCTTACTGTGTAAAATAAATTATTACATATGCTATAATGTTGTTGTTGTTTCTTATCCCACAAGGCCAGCTTCTGTTGGGATGGAGCACCCGAAGGAAGAAGTTTCACTTGGCTCCGTGACACTGAAGAAGGAGGGCAGGGCCTTTCGCGAAGACTTTTAGGTGGAACTATACAAAATTTGCGTATCGTAGAGAACACCCAGAAAACTCCCATCAGGTAATCAGACTCACGAGGAGCCTGACGGGTCGAGTGGCTGGCTACCCGAATCGGTACCACAGATTTCGGGTTCGAATCCCGGCGGTGTCATGGATGTTTGTAGTGGTTCAGAATCCACTTTAAGCTATTTGCCGGTTTCATATGACCGTAGAGCGTCACAGAGCCCAATCTGACTTCTCACCCACATCATTCAAAAACTATAAAGTGGTGTGGTGTGGTGTGGTGTAGCAATAGTAGTAGTCAGTAGTAGTCCGATTCACGAGGCAAGATGTTGAACATTATAAACGGCATCGAATCTATTCTTTTTTTTTTTAAATAGTGTCTACAACAAAGTCTCCAGCAGATATGGAATCTCAGTCCTAATACACACCAGCTGCTCACGTTGTCACTGAACCACAGGTCAGGCGGGCGTATGTCATAATAAATACTGTTAGCAATCAGTAACAACACAGGAATTTAATAAAATATCTGTTAATTCAATACTAATAATGACTTTAAACGTAAATTGAATACGATTCTTAATGCATTCAAATTTCAATCTGGTGCCTGAATGGCCGAGTGTCTAGCGCTCTGGCATTTGGTGTCATAGGTTTCGGGTTCGAGTCCCGGCGGTGCTATGGATGTTTGTAGTGGTTCGGAATCCACTTTAAGCCGTAGGTCTCGGTCTTCTATGACTGTAGAGCGTCACGGAGCCAAAGTCAAACTTCTACCTACGGGTGCTCCATCACAACAAAAGCTGCTTCCTTCCCCTTCAACCATGAGTACATATGGGCTCGTGGGCTTGGCCTAGATGTCTGCCAAGCGGTATAAGAAACAACAACAAATTTCAATCTAATCATTTTAAATTCAACTATAAGTGAATTTTTTTGTAGAAAAAAAAAATGCGTCATGTCCCATGGGGAAAACTGTTTTGTTGCTTAAAGTGAAAGACAAAAAAAAAAGTTTTGCGGAATAAGTTAAGGTTGTAAAAGAACTATCTAATTGAAAAATGGAACGATGATTTGGTTGCGTTATTCTGAGGTTGAAATTTGACTTCAATTTCTAAGTTTAATCTATCTTGCAGAAGGGTAATATATTTTTAAGTAGATGCATAAAGGTTGTGGATTTTCCAAAAACGATATGCAAAAATGTGGATTGCAAATTTTAATTCTAACATTTTAGCTATTAAAAATAGATCTTAATTTTTTTTCTCCTTTCTGTGCATGTCTTTCAAGAGAAAACTCAATGTATTTTATGTTATATTAAATTTAATTTTTATTAATATTTTCTCTCAGTTATCTCAAGTATTCGTTATATTAAAGTATTTTTATGCTCTGGAAAATTGCTTGCAGTTATTTGTGATTAATCCTCAGTGTCCGATAGCTCGGAATGGACACCCCACGAGTAGTCTACTCATGGATGGAGGGAAAGGGGGCAGCTTCTGTTGTGATGGAGTACGCGTAGGTAGAAGTCTGACTTGGATCCATACCGCAAAAGAAGGAGGTCAGTGCCTTCCGGAAGGATTTTTTTAAGAAGGAAGGGAACTACTCCACTTTTTCTTATCGTATGGGAAGAAACCCGGAAAGCTCTCATCAGTCAGTCTGACTAACATGGCAAGATATCAAACAGCACAAACAATCACATCGAGTTTTCTTGTTTGTTTTGAACAGTGTCTACAACAAAGCCACCAGCTCATTGAACCTCGGTCCTAATGCTCACCAGTGGCGCACGTTACCACTGAACCACGAGTCGGGCGCAGTCATTTTAAATACCTATACAAATGTAATGTAAAATAAGTAAAGAGTATTTCATTTCTCTGTTAAAAAAAAAACCCCTCAAAATATTTTAATAGTTATATTCACTGTAATGAATGGAGCCTGATGGCCGAGTGACTAGCGCTCTGGTTCTCGGTACCACGGGTTTTGGGATCGAGTCCCAGCGGTGCCATGGATGTTTGTAGTGATTCGGAATCTACTTTAAACCGTAGGTCCCGGTCTAATAGGATCGTAGAGCGTTGTGGGAGTAGCGTCACTTGCTCCGTAGCAAATCTTCAAGCTACACGCACCCCCTGTGTAGTGCTAAATGAGTAACAGCGGTGCAGCCCTTGCTTATGACATAAAGATTAACTATCTTTGCATTGCCAGCTGTGTTTGAACAATAACTTCAATGGATAGCTCTATGTTAGAGAGCGTTTTTTTATAAGATGTTACATTGATACGGACTAAATTCTTTATCTCACATTTTTATATTAACGTATGTCATTCAACATCAAATTGGCACACATATCCAATCTCATCATATAAGATTTTAAAGTAGCATAAAAGTATATTATATATAGTAGAAAAAAATGCTAAATTTGATATATGGGCAAACTTTTTCGGTCGCGGGTCAAAAATCGAAAAAAAAAAAAAAAAAAAAAAAAAAAAAAAAAAATAACGTTGGGCGGGCCAAGATAAATTAAAAATTTTAAAAGCAATATACAAGTATTACAATTTGAATATGTTAATGAGATGAACGAAACTGCGATTTCATTTTTAAAAGTTCTTTTTATTAAGGTTCGAAGTAAGATGTACTGATTTCAAGGAATGAGGCTAAATGCTCATCTGTCAGTTTAATTCTGAAATAATCCTTTCTAAGGTTCATAGTTGAAAACGCTTGTTCGCATATATAAGATGAAGCAACAGCACTTCCATTAAAAAAAAAAAAAAAAAAAAGAAGAAAAGAATGTGTCTTTGAAAGCATTTAAAAGTCGTTCTTGGCTTGATTTATTTGGCTTGGTGTCTTTAATAATGTCCCAAATATTTTAAACTTTGGTGCAGCTGGGTTATCTAATTAAATTTAAGTTCCCCAACAATGGTGTTTTATATATTTGAAATCGGACTTCTACTTGGTAGAACCAAATAACCAGTTTTTCGTGCCAAAATGGAAGAATCTTTATGCTAATTTTATTCGCTTCGGTCTCCATTACAGTAGTGGTCGAATGTTTCCAGGTCACCAGTAGGAACAGCAATACAAGATGCAGATAGAAACTTTCTAACTTAACAATGTTTAATTGAAATAATAATAAAACTACAAAATCAACTACAAACCATTTATATTTTAAAGTCTCGTCAAAAGCTGGCAATGCATAACAATAATAATGGAAAAAAATTAAATAAAAAGAAGAAAAGCTTTAAAATTTATAATTCCAAAAACAACATCTACAATTATTAAAATATTTGTTAGTTACTTTTAAATTAATCATTTACATTTATGCAGTTACAAGATTCGTCCGGTTTTTTTTGTCTGAGGTTTCTTAACCTCTAATCTGATAATTTCCATAATCGGAGGTCACCACGTGGTAGAAAAATGGTGATCACCACCATTTTTTCACTACGTGGTGACCGAGTATGAAAAATATATTGTTATTGTAGATTATTACGGAGATCCTTGGCCGCGTAGCGGCCACTAGCTCCTTCTTTGTAAAATGTTGAAATATGGCGGTGGTTTCATGCCCTTTGAGTTAATAAGCAAAATAGATAATTAAATGTCCTTTTATATATATACTATAATGCAAATAAAAGTAGAAATTTCCGATGAGAAAATTTTGTCTTTATTTCACTTGACTTGACTTTTGAGATTCATTCTCGCGTTTGCTGCTTTATCTCAATTTATCCAATTGCTCTTAAGAAGAAATCAGAAAAATTGAAATAAGAAAAGATAATACTGATAATAAAAAATATTATCAGATAATTAGTAGGGTCTGACTGTTTCCAAAAGTATTAATTTGCCTTTATTTTTTATGGCGCTAATTTAGATCCTGTTTGGTAAAAATTCGAGGATCTGGAACTGATTAAACAGACTCTTTTCTTTATTTTATGTTTGATTTCTAAAATTTCTCATTTATTTAAATTTTATAATTATATTTTATTTTATTTATATATATATGAGAATTTTTGGAAACGATATTGTTTTTTAATATTTTCACTTCAATTCATAAACTTATCCCTCTGCTGAGAACCCGTCTTACTACTCTTCAGTTTAACTCTTTTGAATGTGCTATCGTAATGGCTGAATAGTATCTCTTCGATTTGTAAGTATTCGTGGAATGCCATTTAAAAATATTTTTCTGCGTTTACAATCTTTTAAAATTTATGTGATCGATCGTCTGATTCATCTCAGAAACGTTTGTTTCAGTATTAATTAGCTGAAAATTCTTAAAAAATTACTTTCTCATAAAAGCACGTGAAAGGACGAATTGGGCACCAATAAAGGCCAAGCTAGTTGTTTTTATGACCGGTGATTCGTTGGCCATTGGTTGCAAAATTTCAGAGCCAATCAAGAAAGGACCACTTTTCTCTGCCAATTGTAAGTACGTAACTTCTTTGATTTCGTTCGCTGAAAAGTTATCCAGCTAGCCGCTTAATTTAAGTTGCTGTAAGGTTTAGATTAAACCTTAAATAATACTTTAAAACGCACCATTTGGTAGAAATTTTTAACTTAGTGTTATTGCGTGAAAAAAAATGGCGTACTCACGATGAATACAAGATCTTGTAATGGAATGTTGTTGTGTTTGTGTTGTTAATTGGAGGTTATGTACAAATGGTCATCAATATTTACAAACATAAGTTACAAATTTTATTTTAGGAGTGAATTTGATCGATTGGACATTTTTGAAATGAATATGTGAGAAAATTTTATGCAATGTAGGTCAATTACATTGCATTGCATTGCATCATTACATTACATTTTTTGGCTAACATTTGGTAACTATAGTCCAAGCAGTTTCGTACCTGAGATAGAATTAATATTTTAATTTTAAAAATATATTTCTTTAATTTTAATGACTTAATATTCATTTTAATTTTAATTAAAATTTTAAAATCAGTATTAGTTACAAAGAAAAATAATAAACTATTGATGAAACATTATATCCCGGAGTAAGAAGTTAAGCAGTGAGACAGCTAACTTTATCTAAGCGATGTAAGTAATAATAAAAGCTATTCATTTTGTTCGTTAAATAGTTTATATCTAAAATAACTTTGAAATTTGATTTGTATGTCTTAACTCACTAATTATTTGAATTAAAAGTTAGTAAGAAAAAAATTTGTTTGTTTTTCTTAAATGTAGTTTTTGTATTACATTATGGGGTTTCTTTATTAACAAAGCAAAGGTGGAAAGTACTTTTCAGTTAGTGTGCTGCAAAGCTGACTGTGTAAAGTGTTGTGTAATATTTGCTGTGATATGCACCATACATTATGATTGACTATGAATTGTTCACCTATACATATAGGATAAAATGGTACTCTGCTTGTGTTGAAAGGATCTGGATTTAATTATTTTCTTAACTTTCTGAAAGTAGTAAATTCAATCAATAGATTTGAATCTGTACTTTCATATATTCTCTAACTGAGCATTTTCTGCCGGGCTAAACAATGGGTGTTATGTTATTTTATTTTAACAAAAGTATGTTTATTTCATTATTTGTATGATCTATAATACAAGGAAATTAAGCCTTTTAGATCTTTAAGCAACTTAAAAGCAAATAGAGCTAATGAATTTTTGCAGGATTAATTTTAATTTCTTGCAAAAATAAAACAAAATAAGTGCTAATAAATATAGGGGATTCTATATTCTTCCATTCTGAATCTCAGAACCTCTTATAAAAGAAAAAAAAAAGTTATATGTGTAATTTAATGAATTTTTATTTTTATTGTATGCTGCATATAATTGGATGTCTAGTTATAATATGAAAATGGCAAAATGATATTTTATGCCAGACCTGTTAAACATTATGCATTTTATCATTTTATTTATATTATTCCTTTGATTATAAAATAATGTGGAGTTAAATCGTGTATAATTCTAATTCTTCTGCCAACTTTTAATTATCAACATTTACAAAAATTGATATTGGGATCTATACTTATAGTTTAAAATAAAACAATATGGCAAATATAATAATATAGTATGACACTTGAATATCATTTCTAGATGAAAAATTATGTGTTAAAACTTTTTCTTTTATCACTGTTATCAAGTGAAGATTTTCATTAATAAAAATGAGATTGTTTTATAATTTTCCTATTTCAAATACTACTTAGAGAAATGATTTATTGTATAATCTTTGACATTAGTAATAGCAAGTACAATTTATTGGATATTAAAATTCTAAAATGTATTTTAAAAGTAGTATGATTTAAGAAAAAAAATTTGGAAAATGGTCAAATGGCTATTAATATTAATAAGATATACTTTTTTACTAAGAATTTTTTGAAGCATAAGTATTAATATAAAAAATAACCTATAACAAATTTATTTTTCATCTAAGTAACTATTTAAAAGTATTATAAGATACTAGCTGGTATTGAATAACATAGGAAAATATATTTTTACTTTATAAATTAAAGAAATATCTGTAAAATGTAAAGAAATCTATAGAAAACATACTGAACATAACAATATAAGATTTCATTATTTAAAAGCAATTTATAAAAGGCTTAATTTAATCAAACTGAAGTTGTGCTCAGTGATATTTTAATATCACATTTTTAATACTTTAAAAGATTTGTAAAATAAATTTAAAAAATAAATGAAAAGGATATTTAGAAATAGAACTAAAGAAAATAAGTGATGGCAAATATATAGCATATAAAATCACTATTCATTTTTTTGTATAAATTTTTATGCTATCAATAATATTTATTAATTGATAGCATAAAAAATTAATATTTTGTAAATATAGACATATGAATTTTTACAGTAAAGAAAAATTTATATTGATAAATAAACCTGGATTAAAAAAATTTTTTTTAAGATTTCTAATTAAAACATATCAAAGACCGGTAATGGAAATTTTCACATAAATGTATAATTTATTTAAGTATAAATTATAAAGCAAGGATAAAAAATTGAGGCACATTTGAAAAAAACAAATAAAATATTAAAAAATTTACAAAAAAAAACAACACAGATTTCAGGATAAATTTTAAAAATTCTTATTCTCATTTGATCAAATAGAAAAAAATCAAAAATATATTAAAATATGAATTGCTAGTCTTGATGGTGAATAAAGAGTGCATAAAGAGCTATTATTTTCTTTTTAATTGTTTCACAGAAATTCTTTGAATGCAATAAATCAAAGATTTTTTGTTGCCAAAAATAAAAAGCACTTTTCTGATGGATTAGATACAAAAAATAATATATTTAGAGGAAAATAAATTATTATATATATGTTCATACTAGTGTACATAAAAAGTTATTTGCTAATTTTATGGTTGCTAATTTTTTAAAGCATTTAAAGTCATACAAGAATGGAACAGTTTCAAGTTGTAACAACGGGTGGAGCTGTTACTTCTCAAGCTGCTGCTCATGTGGCCATTTCTGGAGCAAATGGAAATGCAGAACAAGTTGCTGTGATGCAGAATTTGCAATCTGCCACACATTTAAATGGAGCCCAATTATCACCTCAAACTCCAAGTATATATGATTTTTCTTTTCTTGGTTTGTTGATATTTTGAGAGGTTGTGAATAATGCTATATGTTAAGGATTGAAATAAATTATATATAGATATATATATGTAATATTTTTAGTAGAAAATACTTTAATAATTTGTAATTTTTGTAAGTTTAACATAAGAAAAAATGTTACAGAGCTAAACTCCTAACTTAAACAGAATTTAAGATATTAACATTTTTGTGAGAATAGGTAGACATATACTTTATATAAATTCATTTTATATTTCCAAATTGTGTATTCTTATATATGTAGTTAATTAACTATATACAATATTAATAGTTTGTAAATAAGTGATAGAAATCACTCAAGAAATATGTTTGATAGTTATTTTAAGTGATTAAAAATATTGTTTAACTAATTCTACTAATTTATTTTTAATATTGTATTATTTTTAAACATAAGTTTTATTTTATCCATAATAATAGTTACAACCCAGTATTTTTATTAAAAACTTGACATATACCCTGCCTGACGTGAGAAAATCCAGCACCGTGAAGAGTTTACCATATAAAATATACAAATTTTTTGTTGCAAAACTTGCTATTTTAAATTGCAAGTTGATGGTCATGTAATTATAGGACAGTAAAGGAAACTACGTGTGAGGCAACAGTCTTCATACTCTTCTCTACTATATCTTCATCAGAATAGTCCTGCAGCATATCTTGTTACTACCTTACTGATCGAACATATCCAAGAATGATTGAACTTTGTTTCAGCCTTAGAGGACAAACTGTAGGAGATGGAAGCCCATATGTACAGAGAGGAACAACTAATAGATTCTGCCAATGGAAGGATCAAGGGAAAGATCAGATATTCCTAACAAAAAATGACCAAAAGACCATAGTGACAAGTTAAATGTTTTAAGAATAAAAATTTAAAAAGCTGGAAGCACCATTCCCTCACCCCTTCAATAAAGAGTACCCAAATCTCCATCCTGTTGCGAGTCCAGTCCCGAGCAAATAAGTAGATGGACCTTATTCATTTTCTGTCTTACAGAATTTGCGATTCCTATTTTGGCAGATGTTTGCCCAGGCAGTCGTGTCCAGTTCTTAATCTATAATTGGCTACAGCCTCTTTAAGTAGTTTTTCCACATTTTTTTTTTTTCAGTCATCCCCAATTGTCTTAGATTTTTTTCCTTGATGTTAGATAACACCATTTTATATACAATGACTTCATTTTGTCCCGTATTGTACTCCTAAAAGAGTTGAGAGGGATAGGACCCCTGTTTGGAAACTTCTTCTGTTCTTTTTGCTAGATCTGCCCTTTCGCTTTCCATCCATTATAACATGTGAGGGAATCCACTGGAAAGTGATATGTTTACCATTGTCATTAAGGAACTTGATATTTTGTTTTATTTGATTATAACTACAGACTCAGACTGCCTTTTGTTGTTGCTTCAATGGCAGATAGCCAGAATAACTGCTTTTGGGAAAAAAATGTATTTTAGATGTACGGTTTTTCATTGCCAAGGAAAATTGAGAATATTTCTGCATCAAAGTTAGACAAATGATTGTCAATTGGGAAGAAAAAACAGAAAATTATGTACTGTAGACACCTGTACCAACAGAGTCTACGTGTTTTTGCAGCCATCCATAATACACAAATTCACTCTGGTTCAGAATATTTGTCTTCCAATATTGACTATGCGTTTGTTTTGAGAATTATATTGAAGGTATCTTTTTTTTTTCCTTATTGTTGACAAGACAGCCCTAAAAAAATCCAGCTGATTATCAAGGGCTTTGATGTTTTCTATAGGAAAATTTACTTTCAGGTCATTTAAAACATTTTATAACCTTTTCACATCCCTCAATAGGAGAGATCCGAGTTTTTATGCCATTGCTTGAAAGGAACATAGCTGTGTTTTTTAGACTTAAAACTTGTCCCTTGATTTCAGCTGTATGGGGCAAGTTGAATATATTGGTTAGCATTGCTTCAATAGGTATTGTTGTAAATGTACCTGTGATTATACACAGAGCTTTATTTTGAGCTCTAAGGCTTCCATTTTGGTTTGTGATGCTGTTATAAGTATTTCACTTTGATTCCTGATTATTGCTTTGTATATATGGTTCCGAAGTGGCCTGAGAGCGCCCCATTTTGCACCAGCTAGTCAGTCTCTTCAAGATAGGGCAATCTTTTTTTCAACATTTATTTTGTAAGATGTATATGTTCCATAAAACTCAATTTGTTATCTAAAATTACTCTCAGGTATTTGGTGTTATCAATCCTATCAAGCTTTGTATTATCCAAATGTAACTCATATTCAGGGGGCAACATGTCTTAAAAATAAAGAACTGAAACATTGTTTTAGAATTGTTTATAATCATTTGATTATCTATTGCTCAAGACTGAGAACCTTTAATGCTTTATTCATAGAACTTTCAAGCCCTTTTTGTTGTTTTCTGTAGTTCTGATTGTTATCTGCCTCGGTCTATATTACAAAAGTCAACTGCAACATGCATAGCTGAAAACTTCCACTTTATCATTAATGTTAACAAATGAGGACTACTAACAGAACCCCGTTGGATATCTTAGGCTGTCTATATTTAGATTCTACATTATTCAGTCGATCTTAACCGATCTCTGAGCAGAAATCTCTCTATCTAATTTAACACTTTATCTTTAGCATAAATCTTTTTCACCTTGTACATATAAGAGAGTATGTCTACATATAGTATCATACTCTCCCCTGAAATTTGACAAAAACAGCTAAAGTGCTTTCTTTTAATTGAAACCTGTTTTTATAGTATGACAAGTTCCATAATAGAATTAGAAGTAGACATTCCTTCCTAAAGCCAGTCTGCTCCTCTTCCAGGATATCATAAGTTTCCAGGAAATAATTCAGCCTAGTGGCCAGCAGCATTCATTCAGGGGTCTTCACTAGTTGGAAAGTTAACAAGATAAGTCTGTAGGATGCAAAATCTGAGGCTGCTTTATCTTTTTGTGAATTGAATCTATTTCATAAAGGTTGCTGCATGCATCACATAACAGATGGTCCTACAATGATGGTTCTTGTAAATAACTTCACTTATTTACTTATGCATTCTCTGTCTGTGTATCGATTTTCATCATATACCCACTTTTTTATGATATTGCATCTTCTTTGTTGAACAGTGTATATATATCGAACACTTTGAGGATATTTGAGAATTTAAAGCTCCATGTTCTATAGTTTAATAGAGTTTATAACATTTTTTTTTATAGGTTTTGCAAGTCTCTCAAAATGGTCAGCCATTAATGGTTCAGGGTATCCAACAAGGCCATGCTATTCAAATACAAGGCCAAGCGGGACAGCAAGTACAACAGGTATATTTTTTAAGAATGTTTAGTAAATTTCATTTTAAATTTGTGAATTCTCTTGATTTCTCTGTGTATATAAAATATTTAGCTTTTAATTTGTATTTCTAAATATTTTAGATTCAAGTCATTCCAATTGGTCAATTGACTGGAGCTCAAGGCCAACAACAGGTAATTAGAAAATTTCAAATCTCTTGAAATCTGTAGAAATAATTAAAAACATGTATGCATAAAAAAATTGTAAAATATTTAGTTATATAGAAACTACACAATTTTTAACCTCAGAGAAACATTGCTTATTGAAAAGAAAATCTCTTCGTTTTCTTTGCCAAACAAGTTGTAAATTATCATTCATGTTATTATCTTTAAATTATCATTTTAATCAGTTTTGAACAAACCAATATATAATTTATTCTGTATTAAATATATAATCTGCAAATTATAAAATTTAATGTAAAATGCAGATTGCTTTTTATTTACTTTTCTGTTTCTCATTTATTTTTATAGATAATTATACAACAGCCTGGACAAGGACAAATAATCCAGACTCCTGATGGTCAAACTCTAGTTTATCAACCAGTAATGGATGGGTCAAATTTCATTCAAACTCAAGGAGGTGACATATAATTTTATAATATCAATATACATTAAATTTCATTTATTCGAGTTTTATTTAAAAGGATGAAACAGTAAATGTTAAATTCATTATCTATTTTACTGAATGCAAAAATGAATAATTCAGGCAGGTTGGTTGTGTAAGTTGTTAGTAACTTTAGTGTTTATTTTTAAAAGCAGAACCTGAAAATCTGTTAATAAATTTTTAAAAAGTTTTTAATTACCTCTAACAGAGCAGCTCAAAATGTTTTTGATTTGAACATGTTTACTTAAATCAGTTTTTAACCAGGCAACTGGAAAATTCAAGTTTCACATTTCAATCAATGATTTCTTAAAAATTAATATTTTTAATTGATAAAAATGTTAAACATTTTTAAATTACTTTTTTACTGAATTAACAGTTCCACTGCTCATGGCTGAACCCATGGCTGAATTTTGAACCTATCTATCACATAATTAAAGAGGATTTTGTAATAAAATTGATAGTCTTTTTTTTTTTTTTTTTTTTTTGGCATTTCTAATAAAAAGTGTATTAATATGTCCCCTAAAAATGGGTATTTATTAATAATTTTTAAATATCTTTTTGATTTATATTATATGATTTATTATTATTTATTATATTGATCAGGAGATCTTTATAATTATTGTATTTCTCATTTGTGACTTGCACATCAATCTAGAAAGTTACAATTAAATATAAAAGAGAAATTCAATTATATTCTTCAATAATAGCAGAGTCGCATTACTGTTCTGTCAATATATCAAATAAGTATTGAGACATTTTTGTGCATTGACTCTTATAAATAGCTCTGTTGGATCAGCATTTCTATAACATCATTAATATTCTATAATTAAAGTTGTTATAGAAAAACTGTTTATTATTAAGAGCAAATAAGATTTATTCTATTACAAATGTAACATCTTTGTAATTAAAATATACAGTTTTATTTTGCTTGTGTTAAGTTATTGTATAATACTTTGGTATCTATTAATTTGATGCTGTGATTTTTATAGACATATATGTATTTTTGTAAGCAAATTTAGAATACAGGAATACCTTTTCAATAAAAGTTTATCATAAGTTTAGTGTAAAAACAACACTTAAAATTTGATACAGTTTGATTATTAATAAGATATTAAAATTGCTTTTGAGACACACATTTTATATATTACCTTACATTATATAGGGATTGTTAGCAGTTGTTAAATTTAACAGTTACATATTTTTAATTTTATTTTGAATAGTGAAATATAAAATACTACTCTCCACTTTGGCATTCTAAAAAAAAAAAAGCTTTTTATTACTTTAATGTGAATTTTGTATAATTAAAAAAAATAATTGATAAATTAAAAAAAAATTGTATAAGAATGTATGTTTATTATTGATAATGCATTCTATGTTTGAAAAAAATATAAATGTGAAGAGTCATCTTGTTTATTGGGATAAATGTACTGAAAATATTAAAAAAAAATGAATTTTGTGTTTTTCTGAAATTTGAAATTCAATTGTATTGTTCATTCCAAAAGTATTAAACTTTCATTAAAAACATAATTATATTGAAATTAGTTATCCTATTTGACATGACTGCATAAGAGAAAAAAAAATTAAAACATCTAAGGCTTCCTTTTAACTTATATGTAGAGAAAAAGTAAGTATTTTAAGAAATTTGGTTTGCAATAAAGATTGCTCATGAAAATACTATTAAAATAAATAAATGGAGCAAAATTTTATGTATGGCATGTAAAGTTCAAAGAAATTTAAGATTGATGAAAGCAGATTAAGTACCAGGTTTTCAGTTAATAATTCTTGTCTTTTTCTTAAAACAACAACAACATTAAGGTAAAAACTGGAAATATGATGGCAACTCGAAATAAATATGATGCAATTCAAAATTGTTTAAATATCAATGGCATTTTGAAAGCTACTGTTATAGTAACATGACATAAGAGATGCGATTGTTAACCAACCATGATTTCCAGTGCCTTTAAAAAAAAAAAAATAAATAATAATAATACTATTATTAATCTTCATACTTGGTACATTTTTGAACTTGAACATGCAGTAGTAAATATTGCAAAAAGAAAGCCACACTAAGAAAAATTAGCTTGTGCATGTTTCATAAAAAACTGTATTTCTTCACTTGTTTAGGTATTATCCAGATACCATCGGTTAGTGTTGCTGCTCCTAGTCCCCAAGTCGTCCAAACAGCAACTACCACTGCTGCTAGTCCTACTCCACAGACAATCACAATACCCTCAAATGTTCCACCAGCAAACATTGTTATGGTAAAAACAATTTTTGATATTTAGATTTAATTTGCATATACTTTACACTGAATTAAACATTTTTTTTTTTTTAATTGCTGTAGCATTTTTCATCCAGAGCTTAATTAAGTATTTTAATGCTTGCAGCAAGTTGTACCCGGTAATGGTGGACTTCAAGCGGTTCAAAGGATTCCTCTGCCTGGTGCAGCTGAAATGTTAGAAGAAGAGCCTTTGTATGTCAATGCTAAACAGTACCATCGGATATTGAAGAGAAGACAAGCTCGAGCTAAGCTGGAAGCTAATGGAAGAATTCCTAAAGAAAGACGAGTAAGTCTATTTTGTTCTTTTCGTACACAAAGAGGTCCATAATTACAAATATTTAAAAAAAAAAAAAAAAAAAAGTTATCACGGTTGGCTTTTTATTAATATTTTACACAAATTTAGTATAAAAATGTGACTGGGCAATTTCTAAAAAAAAAAACCTTGAAAAATGTATGAAAATGGGATATTCTAATGCAGGGTCTCCAAACTCCGGCCCGCTGGCCAAATCTGGCCCGCCAGTGTCATCAATCCGACCTGCGACAGCAAATAGCTTATTGTTGCTGTAATAAGTTGGGAAAAAAATGCAGAATGATAATAACTCGGTTTTATTGACTTAATGACAAGCATAATACACACAAAATTTAACTTAAGCATAACAAATAATTGAAATGAATCCCACTAACATTATAAATTAGTGAACATCCCGCGGTTACCCTCAGTAGTTATACGTACCTATTTCCGCTTTTTTAACCATCGTCAAGTGTCACGGTCGAATCGATACACACAATAGTAATTGTAGTAATTGAACCAGCTGAATTTAGCAAGCGTATGCTTGCTCAGAGCGCATACTCGGCGACTAGTCTAGAAATTATAGATAATGGCAGAAAATTAAAACGGTTTTGGCCCTTGGTACTTACTGGAGTAAACAGTATGGCCCTAGGGCTGGAAAAGTTTGGAGACCCTTATTCTAATGTATCTTTAAGCTTATTGTTCTATTTAAAGAATAAATATTAAAAGAGAAATTATTAAATAGTTTTCAAAAATATTTGTTTGATACATGATAGCAATTCATATTTGAATCTTATGTTGAACTTTATGTATAATAATTATGATAATAATAATAAATAGCTGACATTTAGGATATTTGCTATTATCATTAACTAAAAGCTATTGTCTCATATCAAATAAATTGAACTTTATTATAACAGTTAATCTGAAGAAATGTTTATGATGAAATTATGAAAACTAAATTTCATCTCTATCTTATTTATGGGATAGTTTTTACCAATACAGTATTTTTATTTTTTTTTTTTATTTTCTCTAATATTCTCATTTTGAATTCCAATATTCAGCTTTATTTTAATATTCATAAAGTGTGTGTGTGTGTATGTATATATATATATATATATATATATATATTCACTTTGGCTTTGAAATAACTTAGTTGTAAGAGCTGACTCTAGATGCCCGAATTATAGCAAAGCTGTATTGTTTTATAAATGTGGCCCATTTTAAAATACTAGTATATAAAAAAAAATGCGTAAATAATTTTATAAATGAAAAAGAATTGTGAGCCTTCATGTTTTTAGATTTTAAAAAAAGCAAGTTCTTTGCTAATGAGGGGAGTAATTATTAGTATTTTTTGAAATTTATGATGATTCCAGGGTGTTGCTTAGAAAAGTTTTATATTAATTTTGAGATTCGCGAACATAAAATGAAATAAATATTTATCTTCTTGTAAAGTTCAATACATTTTTTTTTTTCTTCCAATTTGCTGTAAAGAAATGAAACTTTTATTTTAATGTAAAATGTCTTAGTATGAACTGCTGAGAATTTTTTAAAAAAAAATATTTAATATTTGTTTTTACCACAGATGCAGTAAATGAAACATTTCTATACATGTACTACTACTATATATCTAGTAAAAATTTAATTGAGTTGATTGCTGATAGAAATTGAAAACTGTGTATCAAATGAATAAGATAAAAGATTGGTTGTATTACATGCTAATATGTATAACCTGGTATTGAATGTTTTCAGGAAATAAAACCTATTAACTCCTTTTATTGCAAAGAAATAAGTTTGGTAAATATTATCAATAAGACACTATTAGCAAACTTTTCTGTGGAATTCCAAATTCTAATGTAAAAGAAATTTTAATCACGAGTTTAAAACTCCTAATAATCTAATATACAAACAATAGACAATGAAAGCAGAAATATCAAAATGTTTGATATGAATAAAGCTGCAATATGCTTCTTTAAGAAGCAATTTATTTTTTATTGCCAACAGATGGCACTCACAATTTATTTAATTAAAAATTACTAATTTGAATTTTTTTTTGTGATGTTTGAAATTTGCCAGATAAAATAGTATGTTCGTTTATTTTCTTTTGAATTTAAATGCTGTAGTTTTTAAAAGTATTTGTTATAAAAATAATGCCTCATTATAACAACATAATGCTGTATTATAAATGCATTAAAATTACAGTTTTATTTAATTAAAAATGAAATAATTATAATTTTTTATTAGTATAGCCTCTTAAAGGTATAGAAAAAGATATTAAAAGGATATCACTTATTAGTTTAGCTTGCAAAAAAAAATATTTTAAAAACAAATTAAATTATTTTTGTACAAATAACTGATTAGTTAAAAAAATGTCTCTCATTAGTTTAGATGTAATGTAATTTCATAATGTTTAATTTTATTTTCTGATCCTGGGATTATTTAATACCTTGGACCTCATGAACAATTCTTTGAAACCTTGAGCAGAATTAGACATGATAAGTAGTTTGACTTTCAAAACAGAAAAGTATGGTCTGTATTTGCAAGACAAGACCACAGATAGTAAATAAGTTGAATCGTATTAGTATTTCTTTTTTTTTTTTTAGGGCCTTATTGATTAATAAAATACTGCATAAAAGGGGAAAGAAAGGACCTTAATAAGTAATAAGACTAACTAACAAATTTTATGTGCAGTTTTCATTAAAATTGTTGGAATTTTATTTATTGAATAAAATGCTGAAATTTTGAATTTTAATTTTTACTAAATTTTAATTTTTTTTTGTATTGCAGAAATACTTGCATGAATCCAGACATAGACATGCCATGAATAGAATTCGTGGTGAAGGTGGAAGATTTCATTCAGGAACAATGAGAGATGAAGTACTTATTCATGGCAGATCTTCTACAGATTCCCAGACGAACACTGATACAGATGGCCTTGTCAATAATGGGATAGCTGATCTGGCTGGATTAGATGTAAGAAATATTTCTCTGTTTTTCAAAAAAAATTTTAAAATGGTGATTTGAAGAGAAAGTCTGCTATCGCTAGTTTCTTAACTATTTGATTTGTGCAAAACTCATTAATAGAGGAAACTAAAAATATTAATATTTTAGTTAATTTACAATAAATTCAACATTAAATATAAATAAATTAAATAAACATTTAATTAAATACATAATGTTATTATGATGTATCTAAAATTGAAATTAGTAATTGTATATTTATTTCTATTTGAATATCTGTTTAAAATTTTTAATATCTTAAAAAAAAAAAAAAAAAAAAAAAAAATCTGCACATTAATTTGATTTGTGGGAATATATATAAATTTCAGTGTGTATACGGGAATTTTTGTATTATTTATTAAATTTTTACCTTTCATATTTTAAGAATTCCCTAAATTTTGGTTACATTTGAAATTATCATATTGGTACTTTTACATAACTGTAGGAAAACAGTGAATATCCTTTACCCACTTGTGTTATTAAATCAGTAGAAAAAAAAAATACCTTACATCTTTTGACTAATTCTATGTATAATATAAATAAAAACAATTTCAAGATTTAATACAATTTAACAATGTCAAGATTTAATAAAACTTTTCACCTAAATTTCAAAGATTAAATACATTATATTTATTTCCTCATAATAAAAAATTTTTTTTTGTTAATTTAAAATATACATTTTACAGCCTTTTATATATATATATATATATATATTTAAAAGCATACATATATATTTACATACATTACATATACATTTTAAAACATTTTTAAATTTATGGAATAACACATGTGATCACTCACACACTGTATGCTCACTTCTTTTTATTTCTTTTTGCTTCTGTGTAGTGTTTATTATGAACAATTGTTTTTACTATATCAGTTTATATCTTAATGTATAAGTATCATTTTTGTAAGCTGTTTTGCACAACTTTTTGTCTTCTATCGACAAACCAATCAAAGAGCTTTCTTGCTGTTTCTCTAGTTTCCCCCTTCCCCCAAGTTTAATTAGGTAAAACAGGTTTTTTTTTTACACAAGCAATGCACTCATTCTATGCTATGGATTTTTTTCTACAACTTTGTTAAATTTTTTAAAAATTATGGATAGTTTTGCTTGATGAATTTTGTAACAGTAAGTAAAAGGATTTTATCCATTGATACTTTTGCCTTTGTCTTAGCTTTTAAACTTGCTTTAAAAAGGATGGATAGGGTAGATGGATATAAAGTTTTTTTGCAAATGTATTTTAAGAAATATTTTGAAATGCATTTTTGGAAGTACAATTTATATTAGTGTTGCAGATATAACTGGGATATATAAAAGAGATTGAGATTTACTCATTTAATTTTATAATTAAATGAGTAAATCTCGATCCTTTTATTGATGTTTTATCAAACCTTGATTTTTGAATTTTTCTTTTAGAAATCTTTTGTCTTATTTAAATGCAGGAATTAGAATAACTTGGAACAAATAGTTCCATCTATATAAAACTGTTATAAAGCTTATCTAAATTTATTCTGAAGAAATAATATACTTCAAACATAATACATTTTAATTGAATTGATAGTTGCAATTTTAAGGTATTGTAAACAAAGTTTTAGCCAAATTCTGCATTTAAATTAGGTTTTAATGTAAATAAGTGTTTTCCTTTTAGATAAAGCTAATTTTATTTAGTTCACTTTGACAATTTTAGGGAATCCAATATAGAAAAAGAAAATAAACTAAATTATCTTAATACAAGGGACAATCATCACTATTTATTGTCCAATTGTGAATTGCATATTGTGGCACATAATTACATATTTTAATTCATAATTACTTTTTATAAATTGTATTCAATTCGTCAACACTTTAATGACAATAGAAAATTTTAAAAATATTTATTGAATAGAATTCTCAACTCATTTCATGTTTCTAGTGGAGTAACTATAAAGGTGCTGGCGGTGTCAAAATAGAAATATGGGAATCAGAAAATGGAAAAAAAGCTATAAAACTAGATGGCAAGGTATGATTTACTTTTTATTTTGTTATTTATAATATTTTATTTAACTTTTTTCCTCCCACCTTTTTTTTTATATATATATATAGCTCTCTTTATGTATCTAATAGGGCAGAGTATACATTTTTTTTTTTTCTTCAGTATTCTTTTCCTCCTAGTGTTGAGTATCGTACCAGTGGCTTTAAAATTTGTGGAATTTTTGTTTAATTTGTGTATTTTTTTGGGATAAAATCTGGAAAGGGTTCATAAACAAACATACATAATTAAATTACTTCTTACATATAGCATTTCTTCCTATATAATCAGTTTTAATTATAAAAATGATCGGTTTCATATTACAAATTCATATATTTTTGAATATGGAATGAAATAATTTTGTTCACGGTGATAATTATACATTTCTCATTTGTTTTCGAAATTTGCTCCTATAATAAAAATTTCATTTTTCAGAATCTTCAAAATGGCCGTCTCCTGAGCACGAACATCTTGCCAGAAGAATCGAATTAAAGGAGAATAAAAATCCATCCTTTAAATCACCACAGAAGTGGCAGAAAATTAACTTTTGCAAAAGATTTTAATGACTTTTGTACGATGAATGTGGTTTTTAGGAGACAGTGCTGTGTCATAGGACCCATAATGAACTTTCCCTATAAGCAATACTAATCCTTTGACACAACAGTATTCACTAATGACCACTATTTTTAATACGCAAACATTTCTGTTCCTATTGAAGGAAGAAATGTGCATCATCTGTGACAATGAAAGTTTTTGTATATTTGTAATATACAAGAAGTTTACTTTTGCCTGCTTCCACCAATGAATGGTCCGACTTGCTTAGAATTACAGCAATAATTTTAATTTTTTTTTTGAGATTGTGTCAGATTCCGCCTTCAGCTGTAAATAAGTTGGTTCATTACTATTTGTTGTATATATTGTCTTTTTTCAAATCTGATTGTTGATAACTAAAAGTGCTTAAGATGCTTTTTAAAACAAATTTAAATTTTAAATTCTATTATTGTCCCAACGCACAAAACAGTATTTAATGTGAAACGAAATTGAAGAGAATATTTAAATGTGATGTGTTATTTTTAATTTATTAAGTGCATAACTTGTAAAAATTCACAGAATTTTACAGATTCAGATATTGCTAATATAACTTTTTAATTTGCATTCAATATTTCATTTGACTAAATGTTTGGTAAAAGTATAGTTTTCCCGATTTAAAATCATAAGACTGTGATTTAAAATCTAAGACTTTCTTTATATTAATAAATTGACAGTATAAAAATTAGACGTGGAGAATATACAGGGATATGAGTTATCAATTGTCGGAAATTTTTGTTTTATTGATGAATAAATAATAATGTTTGTCATAAAATTATAAATTCAAAAAGAAATTAAGGATTTGAGTATTGAAAAAATTGATAAGAAAATTCTTTAATATCGGATAACCTATAGTCCATTTACGGATTGCATGTAAAATTGGCAAAAGGCCGAGTCGGATGGATTCAAGATGAGTGAGTTCACAGGGAAAGAATAAATCATTTAAGAGGAATTTCAATTTTTAACGATTAAAATTTTAGTTCACACGATATCAAAATAAAATCCTCGATGAGAAATATCCTAAACTGACAGATGCTTACAATTGCGTGCAATCCATGATTGGATTATGCATCCAAGTTATGTATCATTTTTAAACTTTGTTACCAAAGTTTGATTTCTATGCATTTTGATTGACTAGATGCTGTAGGTGAAGGGGAGGGGGAAATGTTTCTGTTCCCCTCTCCTTGTTTTCATGTAAATAATGACGTTATGAAATAGTTTTTTTCATTTTGTGATGAATTAGTTTTGTAAATGGAAAAACTTAATTTCAGTTTTAATTTATTGCTCTTATATTCTTAGCATGATTTTGGAGTTTGTTTTGTTTTAATATAAAATTCATACTATGAGAGAAGCCATACCAAAATTGATTGTCAAAAATTATTTATATCAGCAATTTTAAGATTTTATTCATAAATTTAATTATGAAATATTCAGGTTTTTAACATAGTAATACATTAAATTTCCTGATTTACAGTGGATTAATATTATATTGCATTCTGATGGGCTTGAGATTTTTTTTAAATTGTAAAACTAATTTATTTGAAAGATGTGTTTAGAAAGTTGTCACAACTTTTTCTCTGTTATGTTATTGTAATTTTGTTCTGTTTTGATCTGACTGTGTTTAAATATTTAGTTTTTATTCTATGTAAACAGTTTTACAGATTTACTGTAATTTTCTGTCTATAATCCCTATAAGATTTCACCCTGTTTTTTTGATGTGTCAGTCAAGCTATATTTCGGCTTTCTAAGCCTAAAACTGCCAAACTTTTTTTTTTTTTGCAAGAATTATATTTATTGAAAAATTATATTTATAAAATAATTATATTTATAAAAATATGTTATAAATTGAAGATTTTTAAACTGGAAAAAAAGATATGTTTAAGAATCTGAAGACAGCAGAGAAAACTTATAAAGATAACAAGGTTGGAAATCTTGATTGACATCTTAATTATTTAATATTTTTTAATTTATAATCTAGGGATCATAGGCACAAAATTATGGTAGTTTTTTTCAATGGGCAAAATATTTTCTGTTTTTTTTTATGTTGGTAATTTGAATAATTTTTAATTTGGAAGAGTGTTAATCTAGTCTTTTATTGTGATCTGTACTCGGGGGCAAGACTACTCTGAATTCGACAGCCAATGCGATTCCATATTTTAACTTGTAAAATTCTTCTATCTTAAGGCAGAAATATAGGTCAAGTTAATAATCACTCTGCATTTATGTAATTGGGATACCAATATTTCACCTCATTCATCTAATTTATCCGACTTCTCCGATTCTTATAGCTTCTAAATTATATTAACTAGGGACGTCTAAACAAAATCTCAAGGAAAAATGTGCACATTGCAATATATTTCAGAGGTGATTGGATCCATACGACCAAAGCAGGTTGAAATCACCCAACATCCAAACCGAACTTTAATTTTTATTCTGCATTTTCACATTCATCTTTCTATGGTTGCTTGAAGTGAAGTAGTAATTCATAAACAAGGAATTTGTATATGTCATATATTATTAACTAATATCGAATCTTTGGCATAATTTAGAAGATGCACTCTTAATTATTATGATGCAAAATTATGAATGGTTAAATGTAAGTTAAACTCTTTATATGCATGAGTAGATTCAGATTAGATTTGCCCCGACTACAGTTCCAAATAGTTTATAATAGTTTGAAATCCATCATAAATTTGGTTATAGCATGGTAGTCATTTGAATGTGACATGACATTTGCAATGACTCATTTCCTATTTACTAAAAAAAACAAAACATTATTTCTCCCTTATCATCTTTCAAGACCTCTTTTTTCATGTTTGACTATTTTTAAAATGTAAAATATACTTAATTGACTGATGAGTAAATTGAATTTAGTATCTTTTCTTTACAAATGTTACTGTTACGTGTATCATTTGCAGCAGGGATGACTGTGTTATAAAACTTCATGTTGGATTCATTTCCAAATGGAGAATATGTAATTCGGTACAAGTTCAGAAAAATATCTTTTCGAAAATGATTATTTTTTTCATCTTTGAAATAAATATGATTGAATATCTGTAACGCAAAATTTAAAATCTTTTTTAAATGTAAGATGTGCTTCCTATGCATATTGTAGTTCTGGTAGGAAGGCAGGAGTATACATTTTTTCATGTATAGTTTCAGAAAATCTGACATGTAGTGTTACTCGCAATCATCCCTGTATACCTTAATTTTCGTATCATTTTCAGTATGTGTGTCGTTGTCCTCTCAATGTATCACATGTACATTACTCATGTTGGACATTTCTCATTGTTAATAATCCAGAACTCAAACGAAAAAGGAACCCTGTGGATTCTATTTTTTTATTGCAATAAATATTATTCAGTATTCTACTCAGATGTCTTATTTCATCCCAGAACATTATGTTTTTTTTTTTTAAAATGTACTCAATTCTCTAAAATATGAAGAAATAAATATTTTTACTCATATAAACTTTAAACATGATCCATATTAAAAAATTTGATATCATCAGTTTATTTGAAATGATTGCTTTTTTTTTTTAAACGGATGCAGCTCTAACTTTTTTAACAAACACTTTTATTTGAATGATTCTCATTAATACTTTATACTGTCTAATATAATTTAAATGTTAGATAGGTTTTTAATGGTTAAGGACCAGTTATGTTGGGGCAGTTTATATTAATTTTAGTGTAAGGGATTTTAAAAGCTGCTACAAACAATATTTCTAGAAATATCATTAAAATTAATGCTTACAATTCCACAAAATCGATTAAAATATAGTATTCGATAAATAATTGCTTTTTAAAATAACTAGATAAAAACTTCGAGTAACAGCTTGAATTAATCGCATGTCACAAGGTTGAAACTTTCCAAGTTATAATAAATTATTTAATCTAATTAAATTATAACAAGACTATTTCTTTGCCATTATATTCCAGTGCATTCTCATTGTGAGATGAACTTTCGACTGACCTGGATTCTGATGGACTGCAAGACAGCTTTGAAATCGTTTTCTGTAAAGTACATAAACAATTAAATTTAAAAAGGAAGATCCTAAATGAGTTAGGGAAATCTGGAAGACTTTTTTTTTTTTCGAGAAGGAAAATTCCTTTCCCTAAAAACCAACCAACTCCCTCTGGTGGTCTAGAATTTTTAACAAAGGGAGCATTCCTCTCTTTAAGTCTCAGTTAAGTATTGTTACATTTTGAATGCTGTTTATTAAATTCCTTCTATTAGCTCACACTCTCCCTATATATCTTGTTCAAATTTTCAATCGTTCATAAAACACTTTTTAATTCCTCCACTCAAGTTCAAATACATTTTTTCCGATCTTGTAGTGGATGACACTGGATGTTAATACAGTTTTTTTCAAATGTTAATTCATTAATTAAATTAAATTAATTAATTTTAGTTTTTTTTAGATTTAAGTTGCACGTATCTACCAATAGATAGCGCCGATAAACTTAAAAAAATGAATGAAAATTTATAAAAGGACTTCCTGCAATATAGTGAGAAAAAAAGTAGGAATTGACTTAAATTTTTTTTTTTTTATATTACTTGTTTTTATGTTTAAAAGGTTTGACTTGAGCACTAGGTTTGTTGAGAAAGATATTGTTTATTGGCTCAAAAACCAATTTTGGTCGAGCTGTGCCAAAACAATCTAATACTTTTGGAAGTTTAACTCTTAGGATTATAGTTTTATAAAACCAAACCGTAGTTGGTTGGGTGGGTGGGGGGCACAAATCTCTTTGGCTGTGCAGTAGCAGCATGCTTCTGTCTTGAAATAAATTGCTTTTGATCCAAGTCCATTTCAATTGTTATGGCATAACAATTGAGAAACATTGATTGCATAAATAAAAAATAGAGAAAAACGTTCAATAAAAATCAAATTTAAAAGAAAAGAACATCAATCAACATCAATCAAAAGAAAGGTAAAAATATAGAAAAAAGATAAGAAACGAGCATGACTATCATACGTTAGAAGTAGCATTGTTCTAACCGGAACCACATCCTCCCATTAAAGATCAAAATCAATTTAATCCTCATTGCAGGTCCGCCTTTGTAAAATCGAACACTTTCATGCACAAATGTAGCAGTATTTTGTATACCAGGTTCTCTCCAGACGAGAATCCACCTATTATCAGGTTGTACATTAAAAGCGGGACTCGTCTGTGAAGAGTATGTTGCTCCACTCATCTCGTCCCCATCTGAGATGCTCACCTTCTGCAGTCAGCTCAGTGGTCCTATGTCAACGAAACACAAACCATAGGTCTGTGAGCATATTGTTTCATCTGCGATCATACAAACACATGGTGGAGTCGGTTTCAAACAGTCCTAGTCGAAACTGGTGCCAGTAGCCTTCTTAAGGTGCTGTTGTAAGAAAGTGGCGTGCATAGTGTGATTTCTTTGTGATGTTAGTACTAAATACCGTTCCGATATAACGATGTAAATTTGTGTTGTTGCATGCGTACGACTTTGGCGAACAATTTCAGTTTCCAAAAACTGATTCCATAGTCTGGAAATGACACTTTGAAAAACTCCTACGCTTCAGCTGTAACGGATTGTGTTTGACCCGCCTCTAAACCACCGATTGCCCTCCAGGTTACATAGACAGCTAAATCATCTTGCTGCGACATTGCAATCACTGTTAAAAAACTTTCAAACCATGTCATTTGTTTTTAATATCCTTCTACTGAAGGAATTCTGCAGGTTACTTTTCATTCCATATATAAACGCCTAACATTCGACAAAATTTGCAACAAAACTTCTCAACTTAGTAAACATTATAATTTTCCTTTTTAACCACTTCTATTTAATTTTTGTTAAAAGGATCGATTACATGTTTGGCTCATACCGAACTCACAATATCCCCTAATTGTTTCGAGCAGTATACGTGTCCAAAAGTAAGGCCAATCTTCAATTTAAAATTCCTGAGGCTTATGGAATTAAAATTTTTTTCTTTTTAGGTGGCACTGTCCTTGACATCGGTGTGAAAGTGACGTCAAAATATTCAGTAGTGTTTGAGTTACGCTTGGCTTTGTGAGACGCTAACACTGATTCTGGCGATATTTGAAATGTCTGAATTAATTGAGCATACAACTTGCATTCAATTTTGTTTGCGGAACCGTATAGAATGTTGCAGAAGGCATTCGGTGAGCATTCCTATATCGGAAAGAAATGTTTAGTAGTGGTATAAACAGTTCAAAGACGGCAGAGAAAGCGTTGAAAACGAAGAGCCCTCTGGTCGACCATCCACCTCAACCGACGAAGCTCACGTCCAAAAATTAAAGATTTAGTGCTTGCAAACCGTCGTTTTACTATTAGAGACCTTGCTGATGATGTTGGAATTTCAAAAGGATCGGTCAATTCCATTTTGGGCCTCAAAAGCGTCCAATCTCGATTGGTACCGAAAACACTGAATGCGCCAGCTCACACTGCATGGATTCTTCGTGACTTTTTCGCCAAAATGAGACTCTTATCGTTTCATAACCACCGTATTCACACCGTGCGACTTCTGGCTATTCCCTAAACTCAAAAGACCGTTTTGAGTCGATTGAAGAGATTCAACGTGAATCGCCGCGCGCTTTGAAGTCCATCCCTGCCGATGATTTTTAGCATGAGTTGAGGATTGGAAAACAAAGTTGGCATAAGTGCATTGTGTCCGGAGGGGATGACTTCGAAGGCGATGAAATAAATTTGGAAGAATAAATAGTTTTTGAAAAAAAAATTATAATTGGCCTTACTTTTTGGGCACAGTAGTATATATACCTAAAATTTGTGTGTATGCGTGTCTGCCAACCACAATTTACATCCAAATTTCACCAAATTTTGTAGGGATATATCTAATACAAAGCCTAGGTCAATTAAAAAATTTCGAAACTGGATCAATATTCGTTAAAAAATTACCCAATTAGGTTTTACGCCAATTTGTCGAATTTTTTTTCATGGTTGACATTACTTTTTATGCTGCTCTATTATTCATAGAAAGGCTGATGTAAAATAAATGACACATGTCAGCCGTTAAAATTTTGTTTAACAAATAAGAAACAATTTGTCGTCGTTTTATCAATAAAATGGTCCCAGTTTTGTCTAGACGCCTATACCTTTGAAAAAGTCGCCAATGTGTCATCCCGAAGTTGTCAATTCATTGATGTTACCGTAGCTCAATTCAACGAATTCTCACATTCCGTCTCCAGATGGTCAAAAATTAGCTAACCATAGGGGTGAGTTTAGAATAGGGAAGGAAATATTTATAGGGTTGTTTATTCGGGTTGTAGATAGTAATTTTGTTAATTGAACTTCACCTTTGTTTTTATTGTTAAATTTGCAATGCCGCAAGAAAAGGAAACAATTCAATCAGACCAGAATTGATTCCAAACGAAGAGAAGAGATTTATAGATAATGTGGAGATATCAGAAAATCGGAAAGTATCTGAAAGGATGAGAATGCTCAATGACAGAGATGAACGAGCAGAGCAGACGTGATTCTTAATAAAATATTTATAAATTTTATTTTTCTAACTCTGTACAACGCCAGGTTATACGCAGTCCAGTCACATTAAAGTCTGTCAAAAGCCAGAGTAACCACCTTTGGCAGAGCGGACCGCTGCGAGACGTTCAGGAAGAGAGTCAATTAGGTCTCTGAAGGTGTTTGTTCAGACCGTACCGGATGTACATTCCTTATGTAATACTTCGTTCTCCGTAAGAGGGCGCTCTTTTGTTTGCCAAGTGTTTTCTTTCATGTATCGTTTTTCAGTTGAGTAATAAATGTCGTACAAGAACGTTGTGCCTCTCTCCTTTTCACCCCTCAACAGATGGTCCGTCGAGCCGGAGGCAAAATTCCAGCAGACATACTTTAGATGAGTGGGGAGGTCGACTAAAGCGTTCGTACTCAACAATTTCGAATATTTGCTCAACGGAGCTAAAATAACGTGCGTAACATCGCAAATCACAATCACGCATTGCATCGTAACAAAGTGCGTAACATCGCAAATCATCATCATCATATTGCATCGTGCATCTCAACAAAGTGCGTAGCATCGCATCTCACAGCATCGTACTTACATTCCGGAAGGTCACGAAACCACAACATGGAAGGTCTTCTAAAACAAAAGCGAATTATCAAAGGTAAGCTAAATCGATTAATTGCTATAGTAGATAATTTACAAAATCAAGAAAATTCTATTTCTGTTTTTGAAGTGCATGAAAATAGCGTAAATATTTTAGATATTGAAATAAATAAATTAAATTATGATATTCTTTGTTCTTGTTTAGATGACGAATTTGATAAATATGAACAGGAAATGCATGAACTTTTTTCTAAATTAACTTCATTAAAAATTACGTTAAAAGATGAATTAAGGAAACTCAGAAAGAATGAGAATAGTTCTAATGCAAGCAAAACACTTCCCTCCTTCCCCGAGGTCAAAGTTCATCGCGGGTTAGCGAGCGGGGTTGAAGAGAAACCAGATGTTTCTTCTGACGTTAGGGGGACCATATATAAAAAAGTAAGCAATAATTCTGCGTACTCTTCACAGATCGTAGCTAATATTTGCACTTATTGCAAAAGTTCCTCACACTATGGATTATTTAAATGCGATAGTTTTTTGGAACTCCCTCACAAAGAAAAATGGGATACTGTAAAAAATTTAAAACTATGCAGTAATTGCTTAACATTCAAATCACATACGATTGATAAATGTCGAGCAGAATTGTGCAAAATCTGTACAAAACCCCACAATACAATTTTATGTTCGAAGGATTTAAATGATTCAAAATCTGATTCACAAACAGAAAATGAACTTCCTTCAATTAGTAGCAATAATGCAATCGTGCCCGCCACACAAGCGGTTTTATTGCCTACAGCAATTGTTTATGTCAAAGACATTAATGGCATTTCTCAAAATTCTAGGCAACTTATTGATTCAGCCAGTCAAGGCTCATTCATTAGAGAGAGTAGCGTTAATTTATTGCAAGTAAATCGCACTAAAGTAAACATAAGCGTAGACGGTTTGAGTTCACAAAAAGTAGGTAGAGTTGCAGGTTCGGTTAAATTACAAATAACATCACAGTTTAACAAAAACGCATCTATAACTGTTGATGCATTAATCATGCCTAAAATCACCTGTGACCTTCCTCAATGTCCAGTCGATGCATCTGTTTTGAAAACATTCAAACAATTGCAGTTACCAGATGTCAACTGTCACCAGCCTGGCCCAATAGATATTCTTTGGGCGCCGATGTGTTCGGTGAAACTATGCTTAGTGGACATTTAAATGTTTCCGGAATCTCTGCTTCAGAATCAATTTTCGGTTGGGTAATTCTCGGAAAGACAAAAGGCATTTCTCAAACCATTCTATCTAATCATGCTAGTTTCAATGCAGTTGAGTTTGAACTTGACAAAATTTGGCAATCAGAAGAAATTTCAGACATAAAGCCTTACACTCAGGAAGAAACAGCTCGTGAAAATCATTTCATACAGACTTTCTCTCGTGATTCAACAGGCAGATTTGCTGTTAAATTTCCATTTCGTAAATCTAGTAATGAACTCACGAACTTGATTCAAGAAGATTTGCGTCTACCAAATGCTTCTTTGAGCGTTGATGATGATACAGTAAAAACTTTAGGTATCCAGTGGCATCCAGCCTCAGATGTCTTCTCCTTCAAAGTCAACTCATTATTTCTTGAAGGCACCTTAACCAAAAGAACACTTCTTTCAACAATCGCAAAGACTTTCGACCCTCTTGGATGGTTGTCACCCATCACAATCCAGAGCAAACTACTCATGCAAAAACTGTGGAAATATCAGTTGCAGTGGGATGAAGTCGTTCCTCCAGACATTGCAATTGAATGGAAGGCATTATCACAAGACATACTATTTGTCAAAGACTTCAAAATTTCAAGATACTTATTTCATGATCCAGACAAAGAAATTCCACCGGATGGGTTTAGTGATGCTTCAGAAAAGGCATATGCAGCAGTAATTTACTGTCATTCTGTGTCAAATACAGGACAAATCAAAGTTCAACTAGTAATAGCCAAAACTAAAGTTGCACCTCTTAAAACCATTTCACTTCCTCGATTGGAATTGTGTGGAGCACTTCTATTAAGTAAATTGATGGAGTTTACTTGTAAAGCATTTGACATCCCTATATCGCAATCTCATTTTCATACGGATTCCACAATCGTACTTGCCTGGATAGGATCCCATGCCAGCCGATGGAAAACTTTCGTGGCCAACAGAGTGGCGAAAATCCAGACTTTGTCTTCTCCTACCCAGTGGCATCATGTTAGTGGAAATGAAAATCCTGCTGATCTCGCGACCCGTGGTGTGTCATCTTCAGCACTACTTACCTCAGTGTGGTTGTGTGGTCCAGAATTTCTATACAACGAATGTTCTTTCCATCCAGAATCTTCTGTGCCAACATTGAACGATTCTGTGTCGACATTGAACGATCCTGTGACTGAAGAAAGGTGTTGTGTACAATCAACTATTGCAGCCAATCATTCACCAAATTCAAATGATTTATTTCAGAAATATTCATCTCTTTCCAAACTGAAACGTGTAGCAGCATATTGTTTAAGGTTTGTTAATAATTGCAGAAATTCAAAAGATAAGGTAACTGGTTTTTAAATACTAGTGAACTTAATAATGCTATAAATGTGTTAATCAAATCAGTTCAATTTATTGTGTTTAATAATGAGATCAATGCATTAAAAAGAAATCAAGCATTATCTTGCAGAAGCAAAATTTTGTCTCTAAATCCATTTTTGGATAATTCAGGTATTCTCAGGGTGGGCGGTCGCTTGCGACATGCAAATATCGCATACGGCCACAAACATCCCATCTTACTGCCAAAAAGGCACATTTTAACTGATCTCATTGTTAGATATTATCATGAAATTCTCTTGCATGCTGGTCCCCAACTTGTACAATCTTCTATTCAAGAACAATATTGGATTATAGGTGCTAGAGATGTCATTAGACATTTAATCAGAAAATGTGTAAAATGTTGCAGAATTAGAGCTTCTATAACTAATCAAATGATGAGTGACTTGCCAATTACACGTATTTCCCCTTCTCCGACATTCTTGCGTTGTGGAGTAGACTACGCTGGTCCATTCCAAATTAGAGCATCGAAGGTCGAGGTTCAAAATCATTTAAGGCATATATAGCTCTCTTTGTTTGTTTCACTACTAGAGCTATCCACTTAGAATTAGTAACTGATCTTTCTGCAGATGCCTTCATTGCAGCTCTCAAGAGGTTTATATCCCGCAGAGGCAAATGCAGTGATATATACAGCGATTGCGGTTCTAACTTTGTTGGCGCAAAACGTAAGCTCATGGAATTTGAAAAACTTTCAAAATCAAAAATTACAATCAAAATGTAAACAATTTCTTGTCTGATAATGGTATTAAATGGCATTTAAATGTTCCAGGTGCACCACACATGGGTGGTCTCTGGGAAGCTGGTATAAAATCAACAAAATATCATCTAAAACGTGTTGTTGGTGAAGCTAAATTAACATATGAAGAATTTGAAACATTTTTAACACAAATAGAGGCTTGTCTTAATTCTAGACCTTTAACAGCAATTTCTAATGATCCAAATGACCTATCAGCGTTAACACCTGGTCACTTCATTATTGGAAGGTCATTGACAAGTATTCCTGAGCCAAATTACATTGAGTCAAAAATCTCATATCTTACTAGATGGCAACTTATTCAAAAAATGGTTCAACAATTTTGGAAACGTTGGCACAATGAATATCTATGTCGATTGCAACAAAGACCAAAATGGCTTTTACCAACTAAAAATTTTCAAATCAATGATCTGTGTCTCATTAAAGATGATAATTTGCCCCCAACTAAATGGAAAATGGGTAGAATAATACAATTACACCCTGGTCTTGATAATATTGTTAGGGTTGTAACCATCAAAACAGCAGATGGCACATTTAAAAGAAATATCACAAAATTATGTATGTTGCCAGTTTAAATTTTATTAATGTATGTTAATTGTAGCATTGCATTTATTGTATAATCAGTGTATTTCTATTCAATATTCATTCAACTCCTTTGATTTCATGTATGCATATTAGTGTGTAATGTAACACTTTTATAGTCATTTATTGTTGAAATGTTATTTCAAGGTGGGCGGCATGTTCAGACCGTAACCGGATGTACATTCCTTATGTAATACTTCGTTCTCCGTAAGAGGGCGCTCTTTTGTTTGCCAAGTGTTTTCTTTCATGTATCGTTTTTCAGTTGAGTAATAAATGTCGTACAAGAACGTTGTGCCTCTCCTTTTCACCCCTCAACAGTGTTCACTGGGATGTTGAGCCATGTCGACTCCAGTGCCGTGGCCAGCTGCGCTAGATTACGCGGTTGAGGATCCATGGCGCGAACAACCCGATCGAGGTGGTCCCACAGATTCTCGATTGGGTTTAAATCCGGTGAGTTTGCTGGCCAGGGAGTACGGTAAAGTCACCCTGGTGCTCTTCGAACCACGCACATACACTGCGAGCTGTATGACACCTCGCATTGTCCTGCTGGTAAGATGGCATCATTCTGAGGAAAAATAATTCGCATGTAGGAGTGGACATGGTCTGCAAGGACAGATGCGTACTTGTGTTGATCCATCGTGCCTTCCACAATGATGAGTGCACCCAGTGAATGCCAGGAAAACATTCCCCAAACCACAATGCTCCCTTCTCCAGCTTCGATCCTTCCGGCAATAGTTGCAGGGTGTTTGCTTTCAGACGTTTCACGCCGTATACGTCACCGTCCATCTGTCCGATGGAGCCTAAAACGTAATTCATCGGAAAAAAAGCCACCTGTCGCCACTGTGTAGGCGTCCAGTTTCGGAACTGGCGTGAAAATTCCAGCCTTCGTCGCCGATGAACAGCAGTCAGCATAGGTGCATTAACCAGGCGTCTTCTGCGGAGACCCACGCGCCGCAACGTTCGCTGAACCGTTGTCGAGGGTACACTCTTGGTAGCCCCTTGGTTCATCTGGGCGGTCAGTTGCTCAACAGTTGCACGTCTATTCGCCCGAACGCATCTCCGTAGCCTTCGTTCGCCTCTGTCATCTGTAGCCCGTGGTGCACCACCTGTGCCACGACGCTCACTTTGGATAGTGCCATTTTACCATGCACGGTATACTTTTACCACGGCGGCAAAGTGAACAGTTCACAAAATTAGCCGTTTCCGAAATGAAAGCTTCCACCCTTGGCCCGAAAGCCAATAATCATGCCCTTTTGGACGTCGGATAAATCGCTACGTTTCTGCAGTACGCCAACTAATGAAATGCTTTTGCGATGCCTTAGGACATCCATTATATACACTCCCACTGCAATGTGCAGCCACCTGCCTTTTGTGATTGGTTATTTCACGTTGACGTCGAAAGTAGGTGGTGGTTACATCAATGTGACTGGAATGCGTATGTGTTAACATAATATAACAAGTGGGCTGAAAAGTTCATAGGCTGACACATAGATGGCGCTACTAGTATTAAATCCATATGATTTTTAGTTAGTCCTAACCTTCAAAAGACACGTGTATAAATTTGACAGCTGTTGCACTATTAGTATGTGAGTTATAGCATCTTTAGTGAAGCAACTTTTGTTAGTTTGAAAAAAATGGATAAAAGGAATTTCGTGTGTTAATAAAGCATTGCTTTTTGAAAAAAAAAAAAAAAAAAAACACTATTGAAACCAAGGCTTGACTTGATAAACATTATTCGGACTTTGCACCAGGAAAACAACCGTAGAGAAGTAGTTTGCTAAATTTAAACGAGGCGAAATGAGCACCGAGGATGATGCATGCAGTGGACGCCTCAAAGAGGCTGTTTACCGGCGAAAACATCAAAAAAAGTCCACAAAATAATTTCTGATAACCGTAAAATGAAGTTGATTGAGATAGCTGAGACCCTAATGATATCAAAGAACGTGTTGGACATATCGTGAATGAATATTTGGATATGCGAAAAGCTCTGTTCAAAGTGGGTGCCGCGCGAGCTCACAATCGACCCAAAACAACAACGGATTGATGATTCTAAGCAGTGTTTGGAGTTGTTCAATCGTAATAAACCCCAATTTTTTGCGTCGATATGTGACAATGGATGAAACATGGCTCCATCATTTTCACACCGGAGTCCAATCGACAGTCAGCCGAGTGGACTGCACATGATGAACCGACTCCAAAACGTGGAAAGACGCAAAAGTCGGCTGGTAAAGGTTATGGCATCAATATTTTGGGATACGCATGGTATAATATTCATTGACTATCTTAAAAAAGAAAAACCATAAACAGCGACTATTACGTAGCGTTATTGAAGAGTTTGAAAAGACGAAATCGCGGAAAAACGACCTCATTTGAAAAGAAGAAAGTGCTGTTTCATCAAGACAATGCACCGTGTCACAAATTAATGAAAGCGATGGTAAAATTGCATGAATTGGGCTTCGAATTGCTTCCGAATCCACCATATTCTCCAGATCTGGCCCCAGAGACTTTTTCCTGTTTTCAGACCTCTAGATGAAGCTCGCTGGACAGAAATTTCTTGCCGATGAAGAGGTAATCACCGAAACTGAAGCTATTTTGAGGCTAAAGAAAAATAGTACTATAAAAAAATGGTATCGAAAAATTTTATGACCGCTATAATCGTTGTATCGCCTTCGAAGGCAACTATATTGAATAATAAAATCAAATTCTATATATAAAAAAAAAAAAGAATTTTTCTATGCTAGCCTACGAACTTTTTCAGCCCACCTTATATATATATAAACTAATTTCTTATTCCACTTGGTAGACAGCAACCTCTAGACCATGTCCAAGAACCCGTGTGGTCTCATGGAAGTAGGGATAGGGGGCAGCTTCTGTTGGGATGGAGCACTGCAGGTGAGTCTGACTTGGCTTCGTGACGATGAAGGAGGAGGGGCAGCGCCTTCCAGGCGGACTATTTAGAGGGAAACTACCCCGTATTTGCATATCGTATGGTGGAAAATCCGGAAAACTCCACCAGGTCGCCCTACTAATGAGGCAAGATGCTGAAAATCACAAGCGCCATCGAACCCCTTTTGGAATAGTGCATACAACAAAGCCGCCAAGCTGATTGAATCTTCGCCCCAATGCTCACCAGCGATATAATATGTATATATATATATATACATATATATATATATATATATATATATATATATATGTATATACATATATATATGTATATACACACACACAAATATGTATATTTTTTTTTTTTTTTTAAAAGGGAGTTCATCTGTTACTATTTAACTACAAACTAATAAATAAATTAGCAAAAAATAATAAAAATAAGTAATATAAAATTTTTTTAAGTCAATGCCTACTTTTTTTCACTATTTCAGAAAGTCCTTCATAAATAATTTTCATTCATTTTTTTAAGTTAGAAAAGATTCTCTCTCTCTCTCACATGCACACTTTCCATCTCTCTCACTCATTTATTCACATGCTTCATTTTCCATTTTGTTCCCTCCTTGACTCAGACTAGAACCCAGAAGGAAAACAATATGAAAAAAGAAATTTTTCCAGCGATCTACACGCTTCGCCACTGACGGTATTCATTCCTGAATTTATATCCTGCTAAATATCTTATAGAAGAGAAAATTTTTTTTTCTCCCCTATAAAACTAAAATGAATTGATTAAAGTTAATGAATGAATTAATATTAATGAATTAACTTTAATTAATGAATTATTATTTGAAAAAACTGTATTAACATCCAGTGTCATCCACTACAAGTTTCAAAAGAAATGTATTTGAACTTGAGTGGATGAATAAAAAGTATTTTATGAACGATTGAAAATTTGAACATATATATAAATATATATAGGAAGAGTGTGAATTAATAGTAGGAATCGAAAAAAATATAGTCACAATTTTCTGAAGTCAGAAGAATAATAAGATTCTTTAATAGCGATATTTCCCAGAGTTATGAAAAATGAAAGCCCAAATAACATATTGGTTGTTTAATGACTTGTCATATATCAAGGGAAAAAAACACAGAAAAAATACAACTCGTAAAAAAGGATGTCGGGAAATATTTTCCGAGACACTGGTTTTTATTTATATCTCCCTATTTCGATATCTGACCTAATTCCAAAGTAATTTGTTTTTGCTCTTGGAGAGATGCGTTAATACTTATCAAATAGAAACTGCTGACTTGGGCATCATTTTTTTATGCTCGAAAAACTTAGTGACCCTTATCAATAACACAAAAGATATATAACTCCTTTTCTTCTTGAAAAGAATTTTGCTACTTTAAGTTATTAGATTTCATCGTCATCTTCATTTTTTTTTTTTTTTTTGAAACGAATTGGTGTTAGCTCAATTTCAATTATAAAAAGATCTTGTAATTTTTTTTTATTAGCTTATTGTTCATTTTTTTTTCAAGAAATGAAATTTTTTAAGAAAATGTTTTGCAAAAATTTTTGAAAGTGAAATATTTCTTAATCCAGAAGTCCTTGCATTAAGCTATTATGAGTGAATAAATAAAATGCAATTAAAAATTTTTGTGTGAAATTTAATTAAGTGCTAGAACTTCTTCTTCATGGGCGCAACAGCCCCATAGTGGGCGAAGGCCGTCTGCTTACTGGCAGATTTCGAGACAGGAGATGTTTTTCTTTTTTTTACGGGGTAGGGTTGTCAGCCCTACGCCCAATGCTGTAGTCATATTAGACGGAGATTCAAGTGGATTCCGAACCACTACAAACATCCATGGCACAGCTGGGACTCGAACCCGAAACCCTGTGTCACCGAGAGCTAGTCATTCAGTCATTCCTAAGAGCTAGATCACATTAAAAAAAAAAACAATATTCATTTTTAAATACGGGATCCAATCGTTACAGCAAAGGGGACGTTTGAGGTTTAATTTGTCGTTCTACTTTTATTTTGTGCATATTTTGGGCTAATTAGACTGGGACCTACAGTTTAAAGTTCGATTCCGAACCACTCACAAACATCCGTGCCACCACAGCATTTGAATCTGATGCCTGTGGTACCAAAGGCCAGAGCTCTAGCCATTGGCCATCAAGCCGCGAGGTATTGGAAGAGTAGGAGTAGAAGCAATCTGGAGAGATTCATTATTTCATGGTCGATGAGAATGCTAATAATAATCTCATATATATATGTAGAGAGAGAGAGCCCTCCATTTCTCAAAATGTCTGTAAATATTTTGCAAATAGATCCAATGAGTTATCCTCTAAATAGATGAACACGTGATCTAATCGGTGCAGGAAAGACGATATAGACGCCATTTTTTGTAATTATAGAATACCTTTTTATTGCTATTTCCATTCACAATCTCCTCCTTTTTAAGAGTTTCTTCGTTTTTAATATGGCTGAAAAGGTTGATAAATAAAGCCATTCTTTTCCCATAAATGTCCCCTAAATATTTTTTAATTAAAACAGTGTCCGATCACGAAATATATCCACTAGCAATTTTATATAACAGGATCTATCATCGCTTAAATCCTAATGCAGGTTGTTCAATCATGGTTAGAATGCTAAGCCGCGAATTGTCTATGAGCAGGAATCTCTGATATAAATTTGACGATACCTCGTCTCCAGGTTTAGCAACATTGCTGGAGCTACAGAACTGCTAACAATGTGCATCCAATTTATAAAAAAACACATTCCAAAAACTTTTCAACTATTCACAGATAGCAGATTATGATATGATATTAGCACCACATCAGAACATTCTCAGCATCATTTAGTTCACTGCCAATTACATGAATAAGAGCTACAGAACTTGAAGAAGATCTGGATCCATTTACCATTTATCTTGGATTGTAGTATTTCATTATCTTGGATCAATTTCCCATTGTCCTTGGGAAGATTTCAATGTAGAATTTGCTTCAGATGGCGACAAACAATTAATTCAATTATTGAGGATTTGATTTGATTTGTCGATCTACTCGTGCACAATTTTAGGCTAATTAGACCGGTACTTATAGTTACTAAATTTTTTTCGAGGAGAAATTAGTTTTGAAATGGAAAACTCACCACTAGAGGCTATTACAAACTATAGAACAGCAATAGATACAGTTTTCTCAAACAAGCGTAGAAAGACGAAAATCAAACGTTTTCGTTCCATGCTGCGGTAAAAAAACAAACCTGATAATATTACTTTTCTGATCTACGAAGATATTAATTACTTAATACTCAAAGATAAAATAATAATTAATTTTTTAACAAACATAATTTTTTGTTCCTTTTTGAGCTCAAACAAATAACTTAAGAATTCTCCAGGAGCTTCATTAGCACACGGAAGGTATTAAAAATTGTGGATGCAGTAAAAGTGGGCTCTGAACTCTTTTCTACTGCAAAATCTTTCATAGTAGAAAAGACTGTAGTAGTAGTTTTCTACTGCTTATATCACCTTTAGAAAAATTATTTGAAAATCATGCTGTTGTTGTGTAACATATGGCTTTATTGGAAACGAATATATTACAATAAAGATCACACACAAAGAAGGAACAAAACAAACATACAGTAAGACAGTAATGGACTATAAGTAAGGTCTCACACACTACAAGAAGTCAAAGGGAGAGAGTAAATAAAGGGGGTGGGCACTTTATTTCAGTCCATGAGGCCCCTGGCTTCAATACAATTGTAAGACTTCTCCTTGGTGCTGAACTTCCCTGTTCAGTCCTGGACATTTCAAAAGATGTTCTGAATTCATTGTTGTTCCAGTTCTACATATTAGACAAGTGTTCGAGGCAAAGGACACCTATCCTGTTAAGGTGTTTCGCAAGACTATCGTGTCCAGTTCTTATTTGTAAGCTGGAAACCGCCTCTTTACGTGGTTTAATGATACAGATTTTCCAGCTGTCTTGAATGGTGTGCCACTTTTTGGCCTTCAGATTTAGTTATGAGATTATCTCTCAGTTTCTTAAAAATATATTTATGAATATATTTCTTGAAAGATTCTGGTGGAACTTGTTTCTTTCCAATATTCACATGGTTTCCTTTCTTTGCAAGTGAATCTGCTGTTTCGTTATCTTTAATTCCCACGTGTGATGGTATACACTGGAATACAATTTTCATGACTTTAATTCTTAAATATTTTCGGAACACTATCTGATAATCTACTTGAAGGCAACTCATCTAAAACCTGGTTTAACTTTATTTTAAACATCCCTGATCAGCCCAGGTTTAAAGCTGTTGCCCTTTTCAGACTCCTGACGGGCCATGATTGTATGGTCAATCATCTTTTTCGTATGAAAACATTTGCAAGCACAAAAATGCATGCTCCTGCAGTCTTGGAAGGACATGGATTCATCTCACCTTCCTGTCTGCCCTGCACTTACTGTGTAGGGTCGTTACTGGGAGACTAGGGCCCTATGGGCTAAACATGTCACTATGTGATTTCTTTCGATTCTTGTTTTGTTTTCATATTCTTTGTGTTCTTTTTTTTTTTCTTTTTTATTTTATTATTTACTGTAGCCTGCCATTGGAAAAAAAGTTCTTAAATATTTGACCTTAAGTTGACAATCATACTTAAATTACTTTTTATAAGTTAGTGAAGTTTTTTCACAAATGAAATCAGATTCGTTCGCTCTCAAAATAATAAGGTTCAGTGTCATTTTAGTATATCCATTAAATGCGAATGTCGAAAAGTTTTTGAAAAAAGCAAATTAAATTCACAAAAAATTATCCATCTCAAAACTCGTCTCATAATAATATCCACGCTACAATGAGTTCAATGAATAACGAATTTATTATTTTTAAAGATGCGGAAACATAATTTGAACTGGGAACTATTTTAATGATCAGTTTTCACTTTCTTCTAAAACTCGGTTTCTTAATAATTTCAAACGTCATCATTAAGTACCAAATTTTTTTCACTACCAAGTGGGAAAGTTTTTAAAAAGGAGTTTTAATGATGTGAAATAAAAATTAAAAAGTCAAATTCGAAAAATGAACGTATTCATCATTTAAAAAGCTCATTTGCAGAGAAATATAGGATGGTCTATAATTTTGCAGCTTTATTTCTTAATCATTACATCTCACTATACTCTTAATCCAGAAAGCAATGATCATTACAGAATTAATTATTATAATTAATTTATCATTGTAAAATGTTCATATTAATCAATAAAATTGAATGAAGTAATTATTTTTATTAAAAAAAAATCTTGTTTTGGTACAATACTTCAGTCGTTAAAGTATATTGAAGCTGTATTATTATGATCAGAAGAAAATTTTAACAAATGTAAATTAGACAGACGATTTTTATACTTTTATGAACTGTATGGCAACCAGGTAGTATAAATGAATTAAAAAAAAATTTTTAAGGATTGTGTCCGCCAAAGCCATTAGAAAAAAAAATAAATAAAATGTCGAACATGGCTATTCCTGATATAGAAGAAATAAATAAATTTTTAAGGATTATGTCCCGCCAAAACACCAGATAAGAAAAAAAAAAATAATAATAAAATGTCGAACATGGCTATTCCTGATACAGAATAAATAAATTATTTCTTAAGGATTGTGCAGAAAAATATGTCCAACATGGCTATTCCTGATATAGAAAAAAAAAAAAATTAATTTTTAAGAATTATGTCCTGCAAAACCACCAGATAGGGACCCCCATAGAATGTCGAACATGGCTATTCCTGATACAGAAGAAATAAATTAATTTTTAAGGATTGTGTCCCGCCTAAACCACCAGATAAGAAAAACAAATATAGTCGAATATGTCTATTCCTGATACGGAAGAAATAAATTAATTTGTCAAGTTGAAAAAAAAATTAAAAATCGATAAATATGTATATTAATTCAAATAAAATTTAAAAATGAACATGAACTTTATTAAATGGTTAAAATATTTAATCACATCTTTATTAGGAATATTCCTTCTCACTTGATACATTCTAATCTAAAAATTGAATTTAATGAATTTTCTTATTAAGATGCATTGTTTAAATTACGCCGAACGAAACATTTTACTCAGTTACCTATTGTACTTCGACACTAGACTTCCCTTCTATTCAGTACTTTTCTCATTGGATGCCAAGTGTCCAATCAAAATTTCTTTTGACAGTCTAGACCGGAAGCTGGTCATTTCATTGTTTTTGTGGTGAAAGGTGCTTGAAAAGTTTTCACCATCTCGGTTACCTCTTAAAAAGTACTGGAAAAAACTTTCAGAAATATTCTTCAATAATATTGACACCCACCAACATTTGGCCATTCAAGAGATCGAACATTATGAACCTGCACTCCAATTTTAAAAGACCTAGGAATATTTTTCTCTAACCTACCTAAATTCAATTTTGAAGTGTTGGACTTTTTCAGTTCTCACGATTTCCTTTAACCTCTGGGCATTGCCAATGTTTTCATTCTTTTATGTTTGTCACCACCGGAGATGATGCCCCTGACGGGGCCAGTGAGCTCAATAATCTTCAACAACATCATCATCAAAAGTTTTCACCACAGTACAGTGATACTTCGGTTGACATCGTTTGCTATTACGTTTTCGAATACTAAACAAAGATCAGACAGCATTGTCCACATCCAAACAAGACGTACATCAAGTTGGACTTATTCCAAAGCGGACGTATACAAAGGTAAGATTTTATTTCATAATAAAACGTATATCATTATCTATAGAATTAAGTGATCGAAAAAGAAATTTAGAGTGCTTATCAGTAATTATAAAATATGCAATATTTAAAAATAATTTAATACAACTTCTTTAGATTAGTAAAAATATTAAAAAAAAAAAAAATTATTTAAATATTTTACAAATAAAGAATAATTATCCTGAATACTAATTGTTATCAAAATTCAGTATTACATTAATTCCATAATATTAGTTTTCGTCACTATCTGTAGCTATAGTTTCACATTAACGCGATTCATTACGATTTATATTTTAAGATTACTCAAAATATGCAATGAGAAACTCCAACTTCTACATCTCTTATTGATCTTTCAATAGTCATTGCGGATTATATATTCCAATTTATCTCACTTTATTCACTCCGATCCTTGTGAAAGGGATCATTTTCCAATGCAGCTATCCTTTAACTCTTTCTTCACAAAAAAACTTGCAGATTGATCATCATTTGATCTAAAGTTCATCTTTTCTTCATGATCAACAGAATCTCTATCGCACTTTTGTATTATAATCTGACTTACATTCTTTCTTGTCCCATGCTCTTCTAAATAATAAGTTCGAATCCTGGCAGTGGCAGGGATATTTGTGAGTGGTTCGGAATCCACATTAAACTATAGGTCTCTGTCTATTTAGCCTAAAGTGCGCACGAAATGACAGAGTGACAAACCAAACCTCTTAAATAATAAAAAACACCATGAAATCTCTCGCCACCCGACATTCTCTTGGTGGAACATTCAATGCAAAAATCTTTTACGACAAAAGCGCAAACTTTAACATCAGGCTCGATCTCAATTTTCTGGATTTTTTACAAGAAAATATCTGCCAGACTCCGCCGTTACATTTCGGAGCTTAAGAAAGATTATTAGGATTCTGTTTGTTCATCCACCGGCAACATATATAAAATTATGAAAGCAATTCACAATAATCTGGTCAGAAATTAGATCTTCCATACAAATACTAATTTAGTATTACAGATTCGAATCCACAAGCTGCTACTATTACTACACCATACACTACAACTACAGCTGAGTTGCCCGTTTAGAGTTTGAAAATATGTGGGTGAGAAGTCTGATTGGGCTCTGTAACGCTCTACTGTCATAAGAGACCGGTACCTATGGCTTAAAGGGGATTTCGATCCACTACAAACATCCATGGCACTGCTGGGATTCGAATCCGATACCTGTCGTACCTAGCGCTAGACACTGGGCCCCTAATCAATCAAGCTAATATGTTAGCCTCTCATTTCAATAAACCCATCGACAATCATTACTTTTAGCGAGATTAAATATGCTATTCGGGCTGCTCCCAATACTTCCTCTGGCAATAATATTCTTGCAAAATTAATAAAAATACTTCCTCATCATTATCTTCAGCAATTATTTCATATCTTTAATAATGTATGGTTCCCCAGGGCTATTCCCCAGAAATGGTTAACAGCAAAAATCCTACCCATCCTTAAAACCTGATAAAGATATCCCTTTCCCTACCTCATATCGCCCAAGAGCTTTGACTTCAGTTCTAAGTAAAATACTCAGGAGGATAATTTACTTTACAGCTCCTGAAAAATTCTATCCTAAACATTCTGAATTTATTCCTTTTCAAGGATTGCATGTATTCGTTATCATTCCTACATCACAAAATTGTTGAAGCAAATAAATGCCAATTTTTTTTTCTTAAATTGATATTTCTTCTGCTTATGACTCACTTTGGAGAGAAGGACTTATTTGTAAAATCTAACAGATCGGCATAAAGGGTACCGGTGAAAATGGATTTATAATTTCATTAATAACAGAAATTTTTACTTTAAATGGCAAAACTATGGTTTAGTTTGTCGTTCTACGGTCATTTTATGCACACTTTAGGCTAATTAGACCGGGACCTACAGTTTAACGTGGATTCCGAACCACTCACAAACATCCATGGTACCTGCCAGGATTCGAACCTGAAGCCTGTTGTATCATCTTTTAAAAGAAAAATAATTAAAAGATTTTCATTTTAAAAGACTTCATATATCATTTGTATTTAAATTTTTAGAATATTGAATTTTTTATATTATTAATGAATATAAATGAACATAGAAAATTACCTATTCCGTTTATAAATTTTATTTAAAAATAATAAACAAATATGCAGGAAAAAATGTGCCCCACAATTTCAGTTCAAGTTAAAATCATATTCAAAATTTGCATTGCATTTGGTAAAAACCTTTTATCAAGTTTTATCATGTATATTTGATAGCATTTGGTAAAAACCTTTATCAAGTTTTATCATTTATATTTGATATAATGTTACAAGACAAACTGTTATCTTGTTAAGTTCTATCAAATATAATGCTATATTTCAACAATATTAAAATATTCATTGAATAACATAAATGATGGTATTGGTTAATGATGGTTGTGGTATTGTTTCACCCCTATTTTAGTCAATTGCAAAGTTATATATTCTTGAATATTTAATTTTTAAAACTCATTCGGCTGGGTGTTATCCGTGATAATTAACAAATTTTAAAAAGTAGTTATTTTAAGTTAAAATACAATTATTTTAAAACCAATCTCTTCCGATTATATTTTTACATGAGGCATGTATGCAGATTATTTCTTACGAAATATACATATGATAGAATTTTTCCATAAAAATATTGACCAAAATAACCAACTTTTTAACTGTTCTAATAAGATGTATTATAAAAATACCTCGTCGGAAAGTATTTGTTCAACTGTGTGTTTCAGGGTATTTTGAGTTAACGTCAATATTTAGCGAAAAGAAACAAGAATAACTTTAGTTATTTACTACCCTGCAAATTTTCCAGTTTTTGCTTTGCTTTTTGATTTCTTTCTTAAAACTGATTGTTCGTAACATCAATATCAAAAATTTGAAAGTAGGCCTTTTTTTTTTTTTTGTCTTTCAGGGCGGTTATTTAATAATGCATAAGCAATTTATGTTGCATACACAGTTTTATGTTGGATTCTAGTTATGTTGAATTTTAAAAATTTTGTACCAACAAGAAATTTTCCAAATTCACACGATTTGACTTTCAAATATTGTTCTGGGTTTTAATCAACATACAGTGAGCCACAAAATTTAGTATACACCTCTAAAACTTTTAGACTTCTTCCAATTACAAATTAAATATTGATTTAAATAGATACATTTTTATCCTAGATACTTTAACCTCTGCTTTACCATCCTATAATAACACAATTCTATAGTTAACTTATTTATTACGAAAAAGTTAAGCGATTCGAAGAAAAGATAGAAAACCGTGCCATAAAATAAAGTATACACTTTTTATATTTGTAAATTATGCCACCAATTTTTTAGTTGCAAATTTTCTTTAAAGAGTTTCAGGAGTAGCTGCTGCTTATAACACGTGCTATTGCACTTCAACGCTTTTAAATAGTATTTTTCTCATTAAAAATCGTAAAATGAGCTCTCGTAGAGAAACTACTGAATCTGAGCGTTTATTGGTTGTAAATGGTCGAAAAAAGCAAATCTCTTCGAGAAATCGCTTCGTTGATTGGTGTAACTCATGGTTGTGTCCAAAAATACTACAGAAGTATAAAAACTGGATCTGTGGCCAATATTCCTGGAAGAGGACCTAAAAAAAAGAAATACTGAGTACTACAGCGAAGAGGAAGATCATTCACTCAGTAAAGAAAGATCCCAGGGTGAGTGCCTCTAAACTAGCTTTATCGGTGTCCTCTACAATTGGGAAAAAGATCTCAGTTGAAACAATTCGACGTACCCTTCACCAATATGGGTTTCATGGCCGTACAGCAATACGAAAGCCACTCATCAAGTATGTGAATAGACAAAAGAGAGTGATTTTCGCCACAGAACATCGTTTAAAGCCTATTTTATTTCTGGAACACTGTAATATTTTCTGATGAAAGTAAGTTTAATCTTTACGGAAGCGATGGACGATTTAAAATATGGAGAGAAGCTGGGAAAGCACTGGCACCTAAAAACACCATTAAGACAGTCAAGTTCGGAGGTGGATCTGTCCTCGTTTGGGGTTGTATGTCGGCTGGAGGAGTTGGAGAGCTTTCTTTCATTGATGGTATTATGGACAAACATGTATATTTGGGGATTTTAAATGATAACTTGAAAAAAAAAGTGTCAGTAAGTTGGGGCTTGGGTCAAGCTTCATATTCCAGCAGGACAACAACCCCAAGCATACAGCGAAGATTGTGCAGTTATACTTGCTGTACCATTGCAAGAAGCAATTACACTCCAGCCCAGTCTCCAGACCTAAACGTCATGGAAAATTTGCGGTCGAAATTAGAGAAAGCTGTAAATGAAATCACAAGCTTGTGAGTACGAAATCACAAGCTTGTGAGCACGAAATCACAAGCAAGGAAGTTCTCAAGAAGGTTCTGAGAGAAGAATTGACTAAAATTTCTGTTGAAACCACTAAAACACTAGTAGAATCTATGTCCAGAAGATTACAAGCTGTAATTCAAGCAAAAGGTTATGCAACAAAATATTAATTTGTACGTTAAAAGGAAATTAATAAAGGTGTATACTTATTTTTGTGGTGTTGTTTTTCCTCTCGTCTCAGATCTTTAAATTTTTTTCGTAAAAAATAAATAAACGTAACAATTTTATAAGTATAGTACGGTAAAGCATAGACTAAAGTATATAAGGTAAAAATTCAATCATCTTAAAGCAATATTTAATTTGTAATTGCAAAAAGTCTCCAAGTTTCTAAGGTGTATACTCAATTTTGTGGCCCACTGTGCATGAGCGAACAGATGTTTTTTTATTATAAATATAATGAAATCAAAATATCATTTGTGATTAACTGATATGCACTTAAAATACTTAATTTTGTAAGCATCTTTAAGAATTAATTGTGATATAGATGACTTGGTAAAAATAATTACAAATTCAAAAGCCCCTTTAATTAAATACTGACTCTTGAATAATTATTTAAAATTAAAGATTTCAAGTTGTTAATTTTTTATTAAATCATAACCTACTGACAGCACATATAAAAAATGTTTATTAGCAATAAAACCGAAGTTTGTAATTTTGTTTTATTTATTATATTTTTTTTAAATCTCCACTATTCAGACTGACATGAAAAAAAAAAATGTTATTTGCGTCCCACAATCAGTCAATAATAAATAAAATTTTTTCACCTTTTATAATTTTTAATATGTTGGAAAAGTTGAAAGTGGCACGCATATTTTTATTTTCAAATATTGTCACTCTTACCAAAAAAAAAGGTTGGCCATCTCTGTCCTAGAATAAATAACTCTGGTAGTTTAAATACAGTGTGCTGCAAAAATCATTAATTGAATGTGCTGTAGAACACTCATTTTCTTAAATTAAAATCTTTGCACTATTAATTCAACAGCCATAACGCCAAAACGAGTCATTTTATATCTTTATTATGAACATATAATTTCAATGTGTCACTTTCATAGCACACTACAACATTTCATCAATTACACTACTGGCCATAAAAATTGTTATACCAGGAAGGCGGCACGAAACACACGTGAAGTTTGTAGTGAACACACATGAAGTTTGTCAAATATAACATGCTGAGTTACGCAAACGATTACATCTTTATCACATTCATGCAAAGAAGGTGGCAGTAGCGTCACCTCCAGTATGTATAAAAGTAGAGGTTTCACAGCAGTGTCTCATACTCAGTTCTCATTTGAAAAGTTGTTTCCGACTAAAACAGTTGTTGTAACGCCTCGAATAAGATGGAGAATTATCTACCAGAATGGGTCTGACTTGAATTGAAGAAAAGATTGTAGTCTACCGGGATTGCAGATAATCGTACCGCAATATTGATGCTCGCATATGTTGAGATCACATGACAGTCAACAGAATATAGAATCTATGGGTTCAAGATGATAAGTATGGAGCGTCGTAAGATCTCAGCAGTCGCACATCACAATCAGACGTCTTATCCACATGACCAAAAACAATCCTACAGCCACGTCACGAACCATAAGTAGAGAAATGGAGTTGTTTGCAAGATAACAATTGTCTGCTCGAACAGTTCAACGACATTTTCAGTAGCATGGACTATCAGCACGGAGACAATGACTTTTACTGAATACTCTTGATGACACGTTACAGATAGCAGCGCCTTCAATGGTGTGATCAACGACAAATCTCAAAGATGGGATGGTGGCACATCATATTCACAGTCGAATCCCGGTTCTGTATACAACATCAAGATGGTCGCATTCATGTTTGGTGGCAATGTGGTGAACGCACATTGGCAGCGTGCATTCGCCATCGTCATACTGGCCCATCACCTGGAAGCAGTGATGGTGGCACATCATATTTACAGACGAATTCGGTTAGGTATACAGCATGATGGTTGCATCCGTATTTGTTGGTATCGTAGAAAACACATATTGTCAGCTTGCATTCGACATCGGCATACGGGCCAATCACCTGGAGGGACGAACTGGGAAGCAGTGGTGGCAGAACATCATATTTGCAGGCGAATTTGGCATTGTATACAGCACGATAGTAGCATCAGTTTTCGGGGTATCGTGGAGAACACACATTGCCAGCTTGCATTCGACATCGTCAATACCGCCAATCCCCTGTAGTGATGATATGGGGTGCCCACAACATCACTCCTTGTTCGCATTCTTGGCGCTTTGAAAAAAAACTATTAATTTCTGATGTGTTAAGGAACGTGGTTCTGCTCTGTCTTTGAAGACTTAACGCTGCTATGTTTCAACATGATAATACACATCCATGTTGTCCGTAACGTCTGGACTTTCCTTGATATAGAGCATGTTCGACTGTTATCATGGCCCAATACATTCTCCTGATCTGTTATCAATTGAAAACATGTGGTCAATGGATGCTGAGCGATTGGTTCTTGGCCACTACTGTCGACGAATTCTGGCATTATGTTGAAGACTCATAAGGAACGTGGTTCTGCTCTGTCTTTGAAGACCTAACGCTGCTATGTTTCAACATGATAATACACATCCATGTTGTCCGTAACGTCTGGACTTTCCTTGATATAGAGCATGTTCGACTGTTATCATGGCCCAATACATTCTCCTGATCTGTTATCAATTGAAAACATGTGGTCAATGGATGCTGAGCGATTGGTTCTTGGCCACTACTGTCGACGAATTCTGGCATTATGTTGAAGACTCATAAGGAACGTGGTTCTGCTCTGTCTTTGAAGACCTAACGCTGCTATGTTTCAACATGATAATACACATCCATGTTGTCCGTAACGTCTGGACTTTCCTTGATATAGAGCATGTTCGACTGTTATCATGGCCCAATACATTCCCCTGATCTGTTACCAATTGAAAACATGTGGTCAATGGATGCTGAGCGATTGGCTCTTGGCCACTACTGTCGACGAATTCTGGCATTATGTTGAAGACTCATAAGGAACGTGGTTCTGCTCTGTCTTTGAAGACCTAACGCTGCTATGTTTCAACATGATAATACACATCCATGTTGTCCGTAACGTCTGAACTTTCCTTGATATAGAGCATGTTCGACTGTTATCATGGCCCAATACATTCTCCTGATCTGTTATCAATTGAAAAACATGTGGTCAATGGATGCTGAGCGATTGGCTCTTGGCCACTACTGTCGACGAATTCTGGCATTATGTTGAAGACTCATAAGGAACGTGGTTCTGCTCTGTCTTTGAAGACCTAACGCTGCTATGTTTCAACATGATAATACACATCCATGTTGTCCGTAACGTCTGGACTTTCCTTGATATAGAGCATGTTCGACTGTTATCATGGCCCAATACATTCTCCCTGATCTGTTATCAATTGAAAACATGTGGTCAATGGATGCTGAGCGATTGGCTCTTGGCCACTACTGTCGACGAATTCTGGCATTATGTTGAAGACTCATAAGGAACGTGGTTCTGCTCTGTCTTTGAAGACCTAACGCTGCTATGTTTCAACATGATAATACACATCCATGTTGTCCGTAACGTCTGGACTTTCCTTGATATAGAGCATGTTCGACTGTTATCATGGCCCAATACATTCTCCTGATCTGTTATCATGAAAACATGTGGTCAATGGATGCTGAGCGATTGGCTCTTGGCCACTACTGTCGACGAATTCTGGCATTATGTTGAAGACTCATAAGGAACGTGGTTCTGCTCTGTCTTTGAAGACCTAACGTTGCTATGTTTCAACATGATAATACACATCCATGTTGTCCGTAACGTCTGGACTTTCCTTGATATAGAGCATGTTCGACTATTGTTTGGCCCAATACATTCTCCTGATCTGTTATCAATTGAAAACATGTGGTCAATGGATGCTGAGCGATTGGCTCTTGGCCACTACTGTCGGCGAATTCTGGCATTATGTTGAAGACTCATAAGGAACGTGGTTCTGCTCTGTCTTTGAAGACCTAACGCTGCTATGTTTCAACATGATAATACACATCCATGTTGTCCGTAACGTCTGGACTTTCCTTGATATAGAGCATGTTCGACTATTGTTTTGGCCCAATACATTCTCCTGATCTGTTATCAATTGAAAACATGTGGTCAATGGATGCTGAGCGATTGGCTCTTGGCCACTACTGTCGGCGAATTCTGGCATTATGTTGAAGACTCATAAGGAACGTGGTTCTGCTCTGTCTTTGAAGACCTAACGCTGCTATGTTTCAACATGATAATACACATCCATGTTGTCCGTAACGTCCTGACTTTCCTTGACATAGAACATGTTCGACTGTTTTTTTTGGCCCAATACATTCTCCTGATCTGTTATCAATTGAAAACATGTGGTCAATGGATGCTGAGCGATTGGCTCTTGGCCACTACTGTCGACGAATTCTGGCATTATGTTGAAGACTCATAAGGAACGTGGTTCTGCTCTGTCTTTGAAGACCTAACGCTGCTATGTTTCAACATGATAATACACATCCATGTTGTCCGTAACGTCCTGACTTTCCTTGACATAGAACATGTTCGACTGTTGTTTTGGCCCAATACATTCTCCTGATCTGTTATCAATTGAAAACATGTGGTCAATGGATGCTGAGCGATTGGCTCTTGGCCACTACTGTCGACGAATTCTGGCATTATGTTGAAGACTCATAAGGAACGTGGTTCTGCTCTGTCTTTGAAGACCTAACGCTGGTATGTTTCAACATGATAATACACATCCATGTTGTCCGTAACGTCCTGACTTTCCTTGACATAGAACATGTTCGACTGTTGTTTTTGGCCCAATACATTCTCTGATCTGTTATCAATTGAAAACATGTGGTCAATGGATGCTGAGCGATTGGCTCTTGGCCACTACTGTCGACGAATTATGGCATTATGTTGAAGACTCATAGACTATGGTCCCAGTACATGACAATCTCTGTTTGAATCCATGTCCAGGCGGATTTATGCTGCTATTGAATACCAGAGGCAGCTGGCATATCTGGGTACTAATTTCTTAGGATCTATACGTCTGAATTTGCTGTAAATTTAATCACTTGTCCTTTTCGCTATAATTTATGTGTCCAATAAATATTCCGTTATTTGCAATCCTTCCTGATGTAGCAATTTTAATGGCTTGCAGTATATTACCATTCTTTCATATTATATGTACAAATAATTTATTTATTATATTAATGGATAAATAAATAATAATAATGGATAAATACGAATAGTAATGGATAAATATAAAAACAGATATATGAAATAATATAATTATATATGTAGGGATTAGAGATATAAAATTTGGTTTATATAATTAAATATGTAAAAATAAAAATGATAATTAAGTAAAAAAAAAAAGTTAATGTTAAGTTAAATGATAATAAAGTACAAAATATTTACAGGAAAATGTAATAATAAATGAATATATATAAAAAAATCACAATAAAATATTAAAACTTTTGATAAATAAATGAAAATTATATACACGAGACATTGTTTTTCAATATTTTCTATTTTTGTTAATCAAAGTACAAACGATAAAAGTATACGAAATATATAAAGGAAAAATGCAATTAATAAATGAATATTTATACAAAAATTCCATTAAAATAATAAAAATTTTGTTAAATAAATGAACAATTATATACACGAGATATTGATTAATAAAAATAGAAAATATTAAAAAACAAAGTACAAAAGATAAAAATACGAAATATATATACATGAAAATATAATAATAAATGAAGATTATATATATATAAATCACATTAAAATAATAAAATTTTTGACAAATAGTGAAAATTATACACATTGATTAATAATAACAAAAAATATTGAAAAACATTAAAAACACATATGAGATAGATAGAAAATAAGATGCTCCAAGGATTTATTAATGTATCCGCCTGACAAAGCAAAATACTGTCCCTTGATTCTAAAAATACTGATAAAAAAAATAAGGACACTAAAAATTTATATCTGATATTTAACCCTTTTCACTCGAGGGCTCCGGAGCGAGAAGCCATTTAAAAATTTGTCTTCAAAGGGTTAATTTTCAATCTTATTTTCATAAAGTAATAAATTTTTTCTGTGTGCGTACATTGATTTAGATGAAAAATATTTGATTTATTATTAGATTTATGTATTATTGAGCTTGAAGACAAATTTTTAATGGCTCCGCCCGGAGCCCTCGAGTGCAAAGGGTTAAGATAAAAAAAAATTCAATAGCAGCAATTGAAATGTTACCATACAACTTAAAAACAATTAATAATTTAATTATTATTTATATTATTAGGACAATACTTATTATTAATTATTTTTATCCAATATATATTTTTTTTATTTTGGTATGGTAATTTTTTTACATCACAAAATACTATTTCCTTTGCGTTATACATTTATAATATTTCAATAAATTAAAACAGTTGTTATTTTTAGTTTTAGAGAAAATTTTTCAATAAATTTAAAAGTTCAAACAGTTCTTTTTCATGCATTTATAAATAAAAATTTTAACAGATCATATCTGTGGCAATTTCACATCGTATACAAACTTTTCTGCAATATTTTAAAATTATAATAATTTTAAAATTTTATTTGTTTACATTTCTTTTAATATGATTCCACCTAAATTAAATAACTATATAATAAAAATTAGCCATTTAAATTAAAGCCAGAAAATTTTGTTAAATTGTTATTTTTAAGTTATAGTGAAAATTTTTCAATAAATTAAAAAGTTCAAACAGTTCTTTTTCATGCATTATAAATAAAAATTTATAAAAATTTTAACAGATCATATCTGTGGCAATTTCACATCGTATACGAATCTTTCTCTGCAATATTTTAAAATTATTTTTTTTGATAATTTTAAAATTTTATTTTTTACATTTCTTTTTTAAAATATTATTCCACCTAAATTAAATATTTATATAATAAAAATTAGCCATTTAAATTAAAAAAAAACCAGAACATTTTTAGAAATAAAAAAGGCGTCGCCGTTAAAATAATTAAAAATTTTGTCTCGCCTTATCGTGTTTTTATCTTCTTTTTAACTTAAGATACTGGATCACTGCAATTAAAAATAAATATGAAACTCATATTCCCACAAAACAATTGTTTTTAAGTCATCCCATCTCTTTTAATTGAGATCAACAATTTTTCTTAATTTTTAAAAATAAAAATGTGTTTCAATTTATTGATTTCACGTAGAAAACTATTTTTGCTTAAACTTTTTAAATAAAGATGATTGAGTGTAGGGATTTGAATACGTGCGAGATCTATTAAAAATAGATAATAAACCTTTTAAGTATGATGACTGATGTACAAGTATGAGTATGAGGCATCAAAATCCAAAACTTGTTCGAAAAAGAATGCAGAAAATCTGTATCTAGTATATTTTAAGCGAAGAATAATTTTTTTCTTCGGGAAAATACACATTTACATTTTGTCTATATCAATAAATTTCATTTTTTTCATAGCATTTTTAGAGCACCTGAGAAAATCCGAAAGAGCTAACAAAGGAAAAATTTATTTTTAAGAGACTTTAACTTAAGTGTAAAAATTTTTTGAAAAATGTATATATTTTTTTTTCGGTACTGATTAAAGTTTTCCATTGATTGTTGATTTTTTTAAAACACCAAGAATGACCTTGAAATTGACATCTGAAGGATGGAATTATAAATCAAGGCAATATTTTATTTTTTTGTGGGACTTTTTAACCTATACAAATTAAAAGAATCAGACACACTCAAGGAACTATTGTTCTTCGACCTTATATCTAATTAAAAATTTCATGGAATTTTTTTTTATCAGTGTTATTAAAAATAGAAATTAATATGAAAGATAAAGTGAGTTATAGGGGTTAGGGGGAGGTCCTTCTAGGAAATAGTCCTTCTCACAATATTCTCCCTTCTTCAATAAATAACTCTTAGTGGGGTTTTTATAACTATGGGGGATTGCGTTCGTTTGGTTAGATTATGCACACGAGGGCTAAACAGACCGGGACCTACAGTTTAAAGTGGATTCCGAACCCTCGCAAACATCCATGCCAATGCCAGGATTCGAATCTGAGCCTGTGGGGCCTAAGGCCAGAGCGCTAACCAATTGGCCATCAGGCCACCTGCGTATCCGTTGAAGTACACTCAACAACTGAAAGATGTTGATTATAGAATGGGCACTTGACTCTCAACAATGGTTGGATAATCGAATGGTGAGCATGGTGTCAACAACCATTGCAGTTAAGAAAAGTCATACCTCTTTGAGGGGGCATCCATTTGTTGTTCTCCTGTTTGGGAAGATAGACCAACACAACTCTTTCAATAAAATCCCTTTTTTTTTTTTGTGTAACTGAGGGGTCAATGAGGTAGAGCTTCTTTTTTCTTTTAAATAGTGAAATTGCAGTTCTTTCCGATTCAGTGAATGTGATAGCTTCATTGCACTTATTTGTTGACCCTATACATGTTTCTTACTTTTGATTGTCCAAGGAAACGTAAGGCGAGAGGAAAATTAGTTTTTGTACTATATTCATTCTCTTGTCACATTACATTCTGCCGTGCGACAAAATACAGGAAAAATACCCGAACAACACCGGATAAATATTCATTGTAAATTACACAAACGTAGTTGAAGTTCTCTTTTATGTGCCTTCTTCTCAAGGGATGTTGAATTTATACATATTTTGAGAAAATAAATAAATTAGTGAGAAATGAACCAATTGCTCCTTTAAAATCTGAGCTCAAACTACACGTTTCGGGCATCGCATTCAGCCACCAAGTAATTGGATTCGGGTCATCCTTCCTCATTGCAGTACCGTCGGGGCACGACATTAACCCCGGCGAGTTTTGTGGCAAAAACCCTTGTAAAGAGATTAACATCGCCCGCACCCCAAACAACCCCTAAAAGTGACTCAGTCACCTCAGTGGCGGAGGTTGGTATGTTTCTATGAACAGCGCCCTTAATACTGTGTAAGTCAGGACAACCACTTCTGAATAGCGACAGCTCGTCAGGTGAAACGCTTCGTTCAAGAACAAATTTACCAGAGCAATCGGAACAAATTGAAGTCATATAAATGTGATTTTCATCGGCATCCATTTGGGATTCAATGCAGACTTCCATCTTCAATTTATCCATGCATCTTCAATTTATGTTGCCCTTGAAGACAACCAGTCAGCTGCAGAAATCCTTAGATATTTATGTTTTTAGTTCTTTAAAAATTCATCTAAGGCATAGGATAGCATATAAGATGATGCCTATGCCAGCGACTGTAAATTGAATACATTCCAACACAAAATTCAATCCAAGAATCATCGTCAAGTAAACTGTAATGGATGTGGAATAGTAGGAGTAAACAAGCAAAAATGTCCATCTTTCTCACCACCTGAGATAGTAGATTCAAAGGACTTTAGACTAGCACAACTTCGTACATGCTGCATTTGCCAATTTCGAACAATTTTTTTAAGAATACTGGAATTAATGGAATCAATGGTGCAGGCATGGTGTGGTACTGGATTCAGTCATACCAATGCTGAGGAAATATTATATCTTCATCTAAGCGAACGGGGAGTAAAATGTGAAGACACAGTTCTTAATGTCACAGAAAAGAACAAAAGTCCATAAACATCAAGTAAAAATGAAGTTGAAGGACGTTTAACCCAAACTAAATTATTTGTTTTTCCAACGAAAGCAATTGGAACAATCAGTATTTCCCCAATCATTCTAAGAAAATTACTGAAAAGGAAATAATAATTACTGAAAATCTACTGAAGATACATTCGAAACTTTAGAGGTACTTAAAGTTGATGTTGATATAACATTCAATCCGTATAATGAATAATACGTTTATGAAAAGATGAAGGTAAACATCTTTCCACAGAACAGACTACACAATTCAATAATTTACTAAAACGTTTTCGGATATATTTCAACCAGAGGAAGAAGCAACTTTCAAGATTCATCACTACAATAAACAATCTTCTTGTTCATTGCCACATATCATATGACATGCATTCCTGATGCAACGGAAAGATAAGACTTTTAAAGGCCAACATTTAGCAAACGGTGGCAAAACGCAAGTCGAATGAAACATATCAATAAGGTCATCATCAAATGGATCGATACATTCCAAATGCAACGGAAAGATAAGTCTTTTAACCAACGGTCAGCATTCAGCAAACGGTGGCAAAAAGCAACAGTCTGATGAAACATAACAATAAATTCATCATCAAATGGATCGATACATTCCTAATGCAACGGAAAGATCTTTTAAGCAACGGCCAATTTAGCAAACGGTGGCAAAAAGCAACAGTCTGATGAAACATAACAAAGGTCATCATCAAATGGATGATACATTCTAATGCAACGGGAAAGTCTTTTAACCAATCAATATTTAGCAAACTGTGGCAAAAAGCAACAGTCTGATGAAACATATCAATAAGGTCATCATCAAATGGATCGATACATTTCTAATGCAATGGAAAGATAAGCCTTTTAACCAACGGCCAGCATTTTGCAAACGTTGGCAAAAATCAACAGTCTGAGGAAACATATCAATAAGGTCATCATCAAATGACCCGTAGTTGATACATTTCTAATGCAATGGAAAGATAAAGCATTTTAACCAACGGCCAGCATTTAGCAAACGTTGGCAAAAATCAACAGTCTGAGGAAACATATCAATAAGGTCATCATCAAATGAATCGATAGATTTCTAATCAATGGAAAGATAAGCCTTTTAACCAACGGCCAGCATTTAGCAAACGTTGGCAAAAATTTGAAACATATCAATAAGGTCATCATCAAATGGATCGATACATTTCTAATGCAATGGAAAGATAAGCCTTTTAACCAACGGCCAGCATTTAGCAAACGTTGGCAAAAATCAACAGTCTGAGGAAACATAACAATAAGGTCATCATCAAATGGATTGATACATTCTGATTCAACGGAAAAATAAGATTTGCAATCATCGGCCAACGTTTAGAAAACGGTGGCAGAAAGCAAAAGTCCGATACATTCAGATAGCAGTCTGTGCATCCCTGATATAAATATATAGTTATGGAAAAAAAGTTTAGCACTTTTTGAACGGAGAAAAGAAAATGAAATAAATCAGACGCTCTTATCGTCTCCTATTCTTCTTTTCCGGATTGATTACCTTTACATCTTCTTTACTTGTATAAATCTGAAAGAGAAAATTTTCGTAAAAATGTATAATTCCAATATCTCTTGAAAAGGAAAACGCCTCAACAGTATTTGCATATTTCCACATGCGTACATTTACAATAAATATTTATCCGGTGTTGTTCGGGTATATATATTTTCCTATATTTTGTCACACAGCATAATGTAATGTGACAGGAGAATGAATGTAATGCAAAACTGATTTACATCTCACCTTACGCTTCCTTGGGCAATAAAGTATTAAGCATTTATAGGATCAACCAAATATTCGAAATGAAACTATCAACATTTGCTGAATCGACCAAACTGAAATTACACTATTTAAAGAAAAAAAAAACCTTACCTCCTTGATCCCTCATAGCTACAAAAAGAAAAAAAGACTTTATTGAAAGAGTTGCATTGGAAAAAAAAAAAATGTCTGCCTTCCCAAGGAGAACCACAAATAGATGTCCCTCAGTAAGAGGCATGACTTATCAACTGCAGTGGTTGTTTGAAACCATGCTAACCATTAGATTATCCAACCATTGTTAAGAGTCAAGTGCCTATTTCGCAATCCACATCTTCAACGGATACATATCTTCGCAAACGTTATATGATATTTAAATTGGAGGAGTACGCTGGCCAATTCTGTGAAGTGGTATCTTTACTTTTGAAATTCAACAGCAATAGTGTGTTGTGGCCTAGCGTACTCCTCTATAGAAAACAAGTCTGAACTAATGGCACTTTGGAAAGAAATTCACTGGGGAAGAATAATTTTTGTGTGGCTATTTCTAGTAACTGCCTCCCCGTCCATTTTCATTAACGTTCCAGACAACCACAGGCTTCAGGTTGAAATCCTGGCAGTGGCATGAATGTTTGAGGGGTTCGGAATCCACGTTAGGCTGTAGGTGGCGGTCTAATTAGCCTAAAGTGTGCACAAATTGAACGTAGAGCGACAAACCAAACCAGTCTACACCTCATTCTACTGATAGCTGCCTAGCTAACAACACCGTTTAAACTGGTGTAAGGAATACAAAAGGCTGGACGTTATCATTGATGATGTTGTTCACACGCTGTTTACAGAGATGACAGTTTTTAAATGTCCAAGTTATTCTCAGGTCAGTTGGTATCGGGAGAAGTAGGAACATGTTTTTCCAACATTTTCTCTGATGTTGAAAAAAAAAAAAAAAGTTCCTACCTCTCATACTCAAATGACCTGAGAATAACTTGTGACATTTAAAAACTGTCATCTGCAAACAGCGTGTGACAACATGATCAATGTTGTTGTCCAGCCTTTGTATTCCTTACACCAGTTTAAACGGTGTTGTTTAGGTAGCTATCAATGGAATGAGGTGTAGATTGTTTTGGTTTGACGGCTCTACGTTCATTTTGTGCACACTTTAGGCTAATTAGAAGGACACCTACAGATTAACGTGGATTCCGAACCACTCACAAACATCCATGCCACCGCCAAGATTCGAACCTTGAAACCTGTGATACAAAATTCCAAACTGGCATACCGATTGCAGAGTACCAACAGGGATATACCCCTTAACATCCCTCATTAATTAGGACCAGTTGTCGATGCCACAAAACTATTGAAAAGGTATAAATATTTGTGATAAGGGTATGCTGAACGGTGGGAGCCGTAATGAAGAATCTAGAAAGCAAAGGTTAAATCGTCTCCACAAAAAAAAAAAAAAAAAGGCACTTTTTAGAACCAAGTTCTTTTTTATTTATTTTATAATTTTTATTTGATTTTTGTATTTTTTATTCATTCCTTTTATTTTACTAAAAAAAAAAAAAAAAAAAAAATAAAAACCTAACATGTTTACTAGTCGATAGAAAAGAATAAAGAAAAAGGTGCACATCGTAGCAGAAATAGTGAAAGAGCTGAGTTCAGATTTCGAACCTCATGACCTCGCGGAAAAAGTGGAAACTCCACGATTTTGCGTGTCATGCTAATCTTTCTCTGTATCGTTCCAATTTTTTAGTATGTACTGCAGTATTTTAGTACGTAATCATATGTACTGCCGAAGCTAGTACACCAAATGTCAGAGCGCCACTTGGCCGTTTGAAGTGTAGAGGTATGTGGGCTAATAAATCATCTTTATGAAGGCATCTGCTAACAATAGAGTACGATAATCGTCATAAACCATTTAAGTTATTAATCACAGATGCACGATTGGTACATTCTGTGATTTTCTTGGTACATTCTATCTGAAAACAAATAAACAGGCGCATGAAACTGCCTAAAATTACGATATTATGTTTATTACATGAGGTTGCAGATTGTAGACATTGGAATTATAGTAGTAGCCAAACTACATAGAAAACACATGGATAGAAGTACCTAAATTAAAATAATTTCTAAATTGCAAAATTAAGTTAATAAATGCTTGCAGATTTAAAAAAAAGGTTTTGCGCAAGTATATTTGAAAACTTCATTTAATTTAAATTTTTTTATCTGACTTTATTTAATTTTTTTATTTAACTTTTTATTTATTTATTTTATTAAACTTTATTAAAATTTTTTTTAAAGACCACATTAAAAATTTTAACTGGACATTAGCATTAGAATAAATTAGAATTTAGTGAATGAATGAACAGTAGTGGAAAAAGCCCAGCTGTATTTGCATGTGTATAACTTTTCAATTTGGAACTTCAAATTTTAAACAAGGATTTCGTAGAAATATGGAAGTAAGGACAACAAATTGGGCATTAAAGAATTGCAACCTAATATTTAAATAATTATAATGAACAAAAAATAATGATAGTTTATAAATGCTAAAATCAAATATTTTGAAAAACAAAAAAATGAAAACCATATCATACTGTTTTATACAAGTGTATACTGTCTTATATATTGCAAATTTAATTTGTTAATTGCTACAAAATTATCCAATAGTTTTTAATATTTATTGATATTTTATTTTGTACAAGAGTTTAATTCTTTTCTATTAAAATTACATAGTTAAATATATCCCTCTAAATTGAGTTTATAGCATTCGGGATAAAGTTATGTTTTTTTTTCTGAATATAAGAATTCGATTTTCCTTCTTACAAAAATTATTTACTTTTACGTATAACATTGTATTGGCTAAAAAATATTCCTACAGAAAAATGAAATATTAAACAAGCTAATATTTTGTTGGGACATTTGACAGCTTTCAGATGTCAATTTCATGGTCCTCCTGGGATTCTTATTTCAAATCTACTAGATATTTCCTGCATCGCTTTTCGTAGAAATTTTGGGCTTAGTATGTTTATTATAAAAAATCTCTAGCAATTGAGTGTGATCGTTTTCGCATTTTATTTGTGCCGTAAGTATAACTGCCTAATTAAAAAACATTAAAAACATTATCTTTTTCTTAACTTTTAAAACATTATCTTTTAAAACGATTATTACATTATTAAACAATATCTTTATCTTATTTTTATTTTTCAATATTATCTTTTTAAACATTATAATTTTTAAAAACAAACATTTTATATTTTTTTTTAATTTCAGAAAAAAAAAAAATTTATATTAAAAGTAATATAAGATGAAATAAATATTTTGAAATATATAAAATTGGGAAAATTTAACATTCTGGAAAAAAACGAAAAGAACATCTAGGTGAAATGAATTTATTTCTAGGATATGTTAATCGTTGTTTTTTTTTTTTTTTACTACTCCTTCTTGTAAAAGTTTTTTGTAAAACTTCCTTTATGTTACATTTATTACCTACATAAGATTTTACAATTAAAATATTTTTAATGCTTTTGTCATCTTAAAACAGCGGAATTTTTTCTTGTAATAGAACTAAAAGGATGATTTATACAGATATAAAGAATTATGTATATGTTAGAATATTTGGGAATCCAGCTTTCTAATGAAATCAATAATCGTAGCAATTTTGTCTTAAGATATATACATAGAGATCTTAAGATATATATATATATATATATATAAAAGGTCTAAAAATCACAATTATAATTCATCATATGCAACATTAGAATTTTCGTTCGAAGAAAAATTGTTTTTCTAACATATATAAATTTTTTTTTATAATAATGACTTTATAATGATATATATATATATGACTTTAAAAGTAAAAGCTATTTTAGAAAAAAATTATAAAAGTTTATGATCAAAATCTACTTTTAACAAATGTCTAACTTTTCTCCAACAAAAGAGATGAGTCACTTATGCTTAAAAGGATCCATTTTTTGGGTCGTGTAGTTACATCGCCCAGGTGTGTAGGCTTCCCTACACCAGGGGGGATAAACCGATAGACCCCGTAGCTGGCGACTGGCACTACAGCTGCACTTTAGCGAGGAACCACGAGATCTGAAGACTGACTAAACCTCAAGACAACCCTCTATGATCCTATTAGACCGTACCTGTGATTTAAAGTGGATTCCGAACCACTACAAATATCCATGTACTCACACTGAAACCTGTGCTACGAGGACTAGACACTGACCGTTCAGGTCGAGTGTCAAGCGCTCGGTACCACAGGTAATCAGTGAATTTTTAATCAGTAATTTAAAAGTTAGTTAAATTTTTTAAGTAAAACTTAAAAATTTAACTAACAGCCAAAAATGCTTAAGCCACAGATATGTTCGGTAAATTGAAAAAAAAATATTAATTTTGACAAAAATATATTTGCATTCATTTCCAAAAAGCTGTATTTTAAATTTCAAAAGCTTAAGTGTTAAAATATAAAAGTGTCCTTATTTAAAAAATATCAGTAATTTTTTTATTTGTCCAACTTGTTTCAGCAGCTTGTCATATGGGCCAGGCGGGCAAATGTGGTACTGAGCGACGCAACAATAGCAGGAGGTCCTATAGGTGTGAAAAATCTATTTCAATTGCGTTTTCATTATAAGCACATGTTGTTGTTATTAACGAAGGATTTCCTTCGAGCAATATAAATCTACCGGTGGCAGTTATGCAAGACACGCCTTGCATATGGAGTGATACGCTGCATTTTAATAGAAGATTTCTTAAAATACATTACATTAATTTCTTTTTTTTAATCTACATTTTTTTATATATTATATTAATCTCTTTAATCTCCAATACCGCAATTACTGCACCATTTCAGTAAAACATGAAAGTTGCAAAACAGCTTTTATTATTAGATTTCGCTTGATCCTTACCTTATTAAAGTATTTTGTCAATCCGATCATACAGTACGGACTTTATGTCGTGCTTGGTGACCACCTTGGGTCGGACACACTTAGTCATCAGGCAGGCGGTGGCTGGCCCATGAAATAATCCTCTATTTGTTGGCTGTTGTTTGGGGATGTTTCTGGAGGGGGATTGTGCCCTGGTATTCTTGGCACAATTCCTTTACCACCTCATCGAATAGTCCCCAGTTTAATGTGAGATTCCTCTGAAATATATAAAATAAACTTATTAGATATAATCCAATGGTTATAAAAATTTATATTGCATATATCTGGGGTGGCCAACCCAAAATGATCTTGCAAGCCACTTTGGAAAGGCATCATAATTCCGTGGGCTGCATATAAAATTACATATCCCCATATTAAATGTAGACCCACTACATACATTTTATTGGAGTGAAAATTGAAACATAATGAGTAATTATTGTGTTGACTATTATTCTTACAAGTAAACATAGATAATATAATAATGATACTAGAACGCACATTGTAAAGAAATATATAACACTAAAAATGTAATAAAAATATATAAATATAAGCGAAAAAAAAAATGAGATCATTAAAAAATATGTATTTTGCTAGTTCAATATTTGTTTTTCTCCAATCTTTCACTTAGCTGTTGCAAATTCAATTTTATTTTTTGAAAAAAAAAAAAAAAAAAAAAAAAAAAAAAAAAAAAAAGATTTGCAGGTGTAAGTTGAACCCAAAGCGCTAACAACTTCAAACTAAGAGTTTGGTTTACTCTGCTATCAACAATCAACAGTGCGTATTAGGGATGGTCACTGCGTCACTTAAATTGAAACACAGAACCTGCTATATTAGATGTTCCGAGATGCGCACATCATGAGTTCGCAGAAAATAATTTAATTATTCTGCGAACTCTTAAATAAAACAGGCAATATCTGTCATATATTTGCAAGATTATTATTTTAAAATCAAAGTTAATTTTTCTCATCATTTCGACAGTTAATTTTTGGATATCGGGATGCACACATAATGTATTTTTTTAAATACATTGATTTACACTACTTTGGCCATTATAAAATAATTATATTTTGTAAAAGTGAGATAAAACTCACGAGCCGGAAAAATATTCCAGGCGGACCGCGGGTTGGCCACCCCTGTATTGGGCTTTAGAAAAAAAAATCCCATTTAATATTGATCAAAATGACATTTGTATAAAAAACAAAACTTAAACTGGATGAAATTTTTTTTTATTATAAATAAGAACAATAGTTTAACAGAAAAGCAATATTCAATAATAGATTAGATTAAAAATTTTTCTAAAATCTAAATAAATTTAATTAAATAATAAATTTGATTTATAATAATTTTCATAAGTTTTCAATCTAATTTTTATCATAAAATAATTAATAATTATTAATTTAAAATTTTTATTATTCAATTAATATATTTAGAATATAATTTTCAATATAAGTTTATAATATTTTTCTATCCAAAAAAAAATGCTTTTTTTTTCCTATTAAAGAAAACTGTTTGAAGAGGAACATTTAATTGTTTTATCTAGTCAGATTGATTATCTATCTATAACATTTGAATAGATCACGGATTAATTAGATCAGGTAAAGCAATACTCGATCAAAATTCGCAAATTAATAATCAATTTGTAATTAGAAAAAAGGTTAACTTTAATAAAAAAAATTTAATCAAGCAGTTAATTTAAGTGATTGAACATGCTTCTTTTTTTATTATTATAAATACCACAGATATATTAGGGAATTTTGAACAAAAAAAGTCCTCATTTCAAATGAACGAAAATAACATTTATATAAAAAACAAAACATAAACTGGATGACAGTTTTTTTTATAAAAACATATTTATTATGTATGAGCACAAAAGATTAACAGAAAAGGAATCTTAAGTAATAGCTTTAGAATAACAAAATATTTTTAAAATCTAAATATTTTTATGAGATTTATTTAGATAATAACTTTTATTTAGAATAAAATAAAAGTCTAAATAAATTTAATTAAATAATAAATTTGATTTATAATAATTTTTAATATAATTTTTCTTATAAAATAATTAATTATTAATTTAAAATTTTTATTATATAATGAATATCTTTAGAATATAATTTTCAATATAAGTTTAAAATATTTTTCTATCCAAAGTAAAAAATGTTTTTCAAACACAGCTTTTCATATTGAAGGAAATTGTTTGAGGAACATTTAATTGTTTTATCATTTCAGATTATCTATCAATATCATTTGAATAGATCAATGATTAATTAGATCAGGTAAAAACAATCCTTGTTCAAAATTCACAATCAATTTATAATTAGAAAAAGCTTAATTTTATTAAAAATTAATCAAGCCGTTATTTTAAGTGATTAAACATGATTCTATTTTTATTATTATAACTACGACATATATATTAATGTCCTTTTGAACAAAACAAAAAAAAATCCATTTAAAATGACGTTTGTATAAAAACAAATTTTAAACTGGATGAAAGTTTTTTTTTTATCAAGAAGATATTTACTAGGAACAAAAATAATAGTTTAACAGAAAAATAGTCAGTAATAGATTAGATTAAAAAAATATTTTAAAAAAATCTAAATAAATCTCACTAAAATAAAAATATAAATAAATTTAATTAAATAATATGGTTTATAATATTTTTCTATCCAAAATAAAAAATGCTTTTCATATTAACGAAAATTGTTTGATAAGTTTGTATGATCATTATATATATAAAAATGTGTTAAATTATTAACATTATTTGTACTGGCATAAACATATATTAGAAATCATATACAAATAAGGCAAACATTAGCCTAACATGGCTTTTGTAACAAAAAGCCATACGAATTAAACAACAATTGTTCTAATACATAGTTACTTATTGTAGAAAATATAAATTTGATAGATCAGATAAGGCAATTCTCGTTCAAAATTTCAAACCTAATAATCAATTTGCAATTAAAAAAAAAAGGTAATTTTATTAAAAAAAATGTAATCAATCAATTTTAAGCGATTAAACAAGCTTCTTTTTTATTATGAAACATTATGAAAAATCTTAAAACGACTCCAAAATATGGAACAGAGTCATTATAGAATATGCTTAAGTTCAAAAACAGGTCAAAGAATACAGTCGAAATATTGAAATGAGGAAGAATTATTATTTTTTCTGATGCAGTTGGCAAATACTTTGACAGCTATCTTTATGCCATAAGCAAAGGCTGCAGCGACGTTACTCATTTAGCATTACCCAGGGGGCACGTGTAAATATGATACGGACCCGAGTAACACTACCCCCACGCAGCGTTCAACGATCATGCTAGACCGGGGCCTACAGTTTAAAATGGATTCCGAACTATTACGAACATGCACGGCACCGCTGGGATTCGAATCCGATATCTATGGTACAGAGCGCCAGCCACTCGGCCATCAGGCGCCCGAGGTAAAAATCGAAAAACTTTGAATTTAATTTGCCAACCATAAAATATCATTACAGTTCTATAAAATGCTAGAAAGATATTCTGTCATCATGATTTCATGCTTTCTTTAACGCGTACCTTCGTATTTAATCATGATTTAAAAAATTTTATTACGGAATAAGATTTGTGTAAAGCCTAATCCTCTTTAATCTCTAAAAACATCTATTAACCAAATATTATTTCCGAAATAGGGAAAACCCATCTACATTTGCATTTTATTTTATGATTTCGTAAGTAGTATAAAATATAAGAATATATAAATATAAAAAATATATGTATAAAAATATAAATCATAAGATATATAAATATAAATCGTAAAAATATATAAATATAAATCATAAAAGTATAAAAATATACATTGGCAAACTAATTTTTTCCCGATTGCACTAATTAATCGTTCTGGCATTCAAATTATTATTGCAGAAAATGACAAAATAACTACAGGTAAAAATAATAAAACAAAATCCATCCAAAAATATTAGTTGCTCAGTTAATTAAAAAACATTTAATAGGTAAAGTTCCGAAATAACAATAAAATAAAAGAAATAATAAACACATAATTCATTTTTTTTAACTCTTAAGAAAATAAAAAAATTATACTTAAATACAAAAATTTTATTATTTAAATGAAACTTACCGTAATGGACCAAAATGAAGAGATAGGTATATCCACAGGTAGTATAATATAATGCACAATAAAAAATTAATTTATAATTATATATAAAAATTAATAATAATTAAATATGAATATACGAGAGATTAAAATTAACAAACGATTAAAATTGCAACATAATCTTTAAGAAATACAAGAGCACGCTACCTAATCAGTGTCTCAGAAGATAATGGCGATTTTAACTTTTCATTTGGGGCAGATGTATTTGCAAAGGAAAGAAGAGATCATCTCTCCGATTGGTCCGCTAATTTAAACAACTGTTTTTTATCCAATAATCGGTTTCAGGCGATCCCAAGTACTTCTGCTAAGTCGTGACGCCAGTAATAAAAATGTTTTGTCTACGTTTTCTGAAACGATTCGGCGTTGTGTGCTTTTTTTTCTTTTACATAAGCAATCAAAGTTCATGTTAACATCCAATAAATTGAGAACTATAATAAATATATCCTTTTCTACGCTAGTTTTTTACGACCTTGAAGATAAAAAAATTATATGGAAAAAAAGGTTTGGAGCAAATAATGATTAATAGTGTGTGAAAGATCAATTGAGAGTTCACTTGAACCTAATGATGTCACATTCACATTTAAAATACTCATTAAAAACTATTATGAAAAAGCAAAACTTTGGTGTCCGTGCTTATTCAATCATTCGTATAAACACTTTTTCGTCTTCATACACAAAACGATCGTTACTATTTTCACATGTTACTGTTTATAAGAAGCTGCTTTGCAATTTTTAATTGGAAAATATCTAACACATCTGAGCCACTCCTTTTAATAAGGCTCATTAATTCTTCACCCAAGTGTTGTTTTTGTCTATTCATTTTCTATTTCGTCAGAAACAGAGCAATGTGCTGTCGATTAAAATTGTAATCATCTGCGTGTTTGAATCTTGCCTCATATACTTTTTCAGTTTAATTTTTGCAGCTGCCTCCAGGAAAAACCCTCGATTTTTTTCTGGACTAAATTTTTTTATTATTTTTAAATCTACTTATTAATCTTATTAATTATCTTTATTATTTTTTACCGTAGTGATATTGCAACATAAAGAGAAATAAGATATTAGGAGAATCTAGTATACTTATAAGTACTTTTTTCATATTTATTTTTAAGGCTGAATATTTTGTGAATAATTGCTATCTTTTATAAAACGAACAAAGCGTAACCATAGGAAAAGAGTTTTTTTTCAAGTTTGTTTTTCATTTAAAAATTCTTCTCTGACAAAAATTAAATTAAATTTGAGAGTAAAAAAAACTTAATTAGTTCAAGATCTGAATTTAATCCCAATAATTTTTTACATATTTTAATAAAGGAAGAATCTTTTAAAAATAAAAATATATATATACACTATTTGTCTATATCTATTTTATGAGAACTTATCATGACCAAGGATAGCAAAATTCTTCATACTGCTATGCTTCCGCACAATTTCTCACGTACGCTTGGCCGGTCTCGTCCTATGCAGATAAATTTAACTTAAAACGTTTGAGACTTTTTACAAAAATATTGCTATCCGAAAATTACCTCTGATAAATGATTCATGCGCTATTCTGATATCTATAGTATAAAGCTATTAACATTCCTTCTTTAAAAGATTTTCTCTTAACATATTTCTATTAAATTTTTTTTGACTCGTTCATTAATCTTGAAAATACCGCAATCCAACAGATTGACTCTTATGTTTCCAGTTATGATTTAAAACTTCCGCGCAAAATTTTAGTTTAATTTCTTTAATTTCTAATTTAATTTTTAAAATATTTTTCTTTCTTTATTTGTTTATGATTGTAAATTAATTTTATCATATTTGTAAATATATTCAGGGCAATTTTCATTGTTTCAATTCTTTTTACCCTGTCATTTCAGCAGATAGAGCCCCAGGGACTAAATAGCTCCAAAAAAAAAATACGTCAACCATCAAAAACCATTCATTCTGAAATGCAAAAATTCCTCCACTTAAAGTGTTTTTCTTAAATATAGCTTAGAAAACAATCCTTCCTAAATGTTGATTTTGATCCTTCCTAAATGTTGTTAAAACCTTCCTAAATGTTGTTAAACCTTCCTAAATGTTGATTTTGTTATTAGAGTTAATTAATTTATTTTTATAACATTTATATATACAGGGTGATTATAATTGAAGTCCCACTTTAAAAATACTGGAAGAAAAACCATTCGAAATTCAAAAGCCAAGAATACCATTCGTCACAATGAGTTCAAATTCGAACTGAAGATACTTGAAGAAGGGCGAAACTGTACGGCATCAAAAAGTTCAAAAGTGTATTGATAACTGGAGCTGTAAGTGACATAAAGAAAGTGAATTCGGCTGTCAGTGATATTTTGAATCGAAATGACAACGTATTTGGCATGAATTGCACATTAAACCAACTGTAGTGTTCAATGTGCTTGATTGTTTCGGTTTTTGACGGAAAAAATAACTTCCAAATCATTCAACAGTTATGGCACTGTTAGTGGAAAGCCCATCCACCACGGCAAGGTCATACCAAATTGGATGGGGGAAAATCGGTGGAACTTTTTTGAATTCTTTTTTGATGCCCTACCGTTTCCCCCTTCTTCAAGTATCTTCAATTCAAATTTGAACTCATTATGACGAGGGGGGGACATTTTGAAAGTGGGACTTTAATTATAATCACCCTGTATATATACATGTTTTACATTGTTAATAAAATTAATATCTATCTCAACCAAAGTGTTCCGTTAAAAGTTTAGATTTGGGAAATAGAATTACTATAGAATTACTATAGTAATTACTATAGACTATTATATACTATATAATTCATTATATTATATAATAGTCTATAGTACTATATTATATTACTATATTATATTATTATATTACTATATTATATTACTAATAGTCTATAGTTATATTACTATAGAATTCATTTTTGGGAAACGCTAATCGATTTTATGGAGTTTTTCTTTTTAAATGATGATTTAAAAAGGTAACCTAGCAAAATAAAGGCGGGGAAAATCTGAGCATATCTGTTCTGAAATAATAGAATAATTTAAGACATCCGCAGCTCTTTTGTATTTAAAACTCAAACTTCTAAAAACTAGCTGCGACATTTGTTTACATTTTTCTTCTGCATCGTTTGCATATCACCTGCAAAAACAAAAAAAGGGGGAGGAAAAAAAAGGATGCAGTATTGAGTAAACATTTCTAGCAATATTCACATCTGCTTCGCAAACCTAAACCTAAACTTTCAAGCACCACCTGCAAGGTCTTGCAGATTTTTGAGTGTTTACTATTTTGAAAGATTTATTATTCTCAAATTTCCCTTTGGCCTTCATTAAATCTTCTGTATTCGAAGTTCGTTACATTCGAATCTTAATGGGTTCTTCTTCAGTTAATCATCGTTTAACTGCTAAAATGTTGTGATCGATTTGAGGCCGCTCTTTTTTAAAAAGGAGACACATAGTTTGTAACATTACAAAAACGTAAATTTTGGAACTCTTTCTTGTAAATTTTTTATTGCTATACTGTCATGTATGCCCTTTAAACACGTTTTCACAATTGCTATCGAGTCTCCTCGCTTCTGAAAGCAGCGACTACAACCTGCGATTCGAATCTTAGCCCTTCCTGCACATCAGTTGCACACTTTAGCACTGAACGGCGTAAATGTCGTAAGAAAATAAATTAATTTTCTATGTTTTATTTATTATTTATACTGTGGTATTGTGAATAACGAGTTTGCTGATACCCTTGCTAAGGCCGGATTCAACCTTCCTCAACCAGATTCCCCTATTAACTACCATAGTATTAAGAGAATTATTACAGCTAGGTTTAAGACCAGATATCGTGAAATTATTTCCAACTCAGTCAGGGGTAAGACTTGTAGTTTCTTAATGGATAATTCTATTCCATGTGATTTGCCAGGCATGTAGAGGTAGCCAATTTCAGAACAATAACTGGATATGATTAACTTGGGAAACACCTTCACTGATTTGGACTAGCAGACTTTCCGACTTGCCCATTTTGCTTGACTAATTCTGACAAGAGTGGTAAACCACTTGAATTACTGTCCTGGACTAATTGACACAGTACCTATAAATACTGCAAAAAGAATTTAATTAATTTATGCGTGCTTCTGAACTGTATTGGGCTGCCCGTCATAGACTATTGGCAGTCTTGCCCAGGTCTGGCGTAGGTTAAAAATATTATTTATAAATTTTCTATCCAATATGCAATGTTAAGATGAAGTATTTGTAAAATTCTTTATTTTATAATAATTTTGTGTCTAATTTTCAAATGTATAAAATGCAGTTTTTTATAACGTAGCAAAAGTGTATAAAAACAATATAATATCAAAATTTCTCGATTCATTTTAAAATTCCTAAACAATTTTTTTTGAACGTGGTAATTTAGGGACATTATGGTAGGCGACATGTTCGTAGGCTGACACATAGATGGCGCTACTAGTATTAAATCCATATGATTGTTAGTTAGCCCTAACGTTCAAAAGACAAGTGTATAAATATGACTGCTGTGGCACTATTAGTATGTGAGTTATAGCATTTTTAGTGAAGCCACTTTTGTTAGTTTGAAAAAATGGACAAAAAGGAATTTCGTGTGTTAATAAAGCATTGCTTTTTTGGCGAAAAAATACTATTGAAGCCAAGGCTTGGCTTGATAAAAAGTATTCGGACTTTGCACCAGGAAAATCAACCAAAGAGAAGTGGTTTGCTAAATTTAAACGAGGCGAAATGAGCCCCGAAGACGATGCACGCAGTGGACGCCCCAAAGAGGCTGTTACCGACGAAAAACATCAAAAAGTCCACAAAATAATTTCTGATAACCGTAAAGTGAAGTTGATTGAGATAGCTGAGACTCTAAAGATATCAAAGGAACGTGTTGGACATATCGCGAATAAATATTTGGATATACGAAAGCTCTGTTTAAAATGGGTGCCGCGCGAGCTCACAATCGACCAAAAACAACAACGAATTGATGATTCTAAGCAGTGTTTGGAGTTGTTTAATCATAATAAACCCGAATTTTTACGTCGATATGTGACAATGGATGAAACATGGCTCCATCATTTCACACAGGAGTGCAATCGACAGTCAGGCGAGTGGACTGCACGTGATGAACACTAAAAATGCTATAACTCACATACTAATAGTACAAAAGCTGTCAAATGTATATACGTGTTTTTTGAAGGTTAGGGCTAACTAAAAATCATATGGATTTAATACTATTAGTGCCATCTATGTGTCAGCCTACGAACTTTTCAGTCCTCCTGTTACTTAAAAAATTAGTGATTTTATTAAAATAAATTTTAGCTATAACAAATGGGATTTAATGCAATTAAATAAATCAGCTGTGTTGAAACCCAGAAACGTGATTCTCAAATTATCATTCTTCCTTTTTTTCTTGATTTTGGTCTAGATGTTGCAGTCTACCAAGTTGGATAAGAAACAACAGATTCGAACTCATATCGGCTCTTCCAGTTGTCATAATATTACGAATCTTGTAAATAGTAATTAAGTAATGTAATGGTAATCTTGAATAATAGAGTAATTATTCTTGTAATAGTAATTAATTACAATATAACCTTGTAAATATTAACAAATGAAAAGTCTTGTAATATTAATCATCTTATTTCCATAGGTATCAAAAACAAAAAAAGAAAATTAATATGATCATTCCGAAAAAAGACTATCTAGGATGTCTAGTATAGGTTATCTAGAATTATTTAGGTTATTGAATATTAGAATTTAAAGGTTATTAGAATACCCAGAATCTGAATGGTTGCACGTATACACAGATGGCTCCTTTTATGAAAATCTCATTACTGCAGGTTCAGGAGTCTTTTCGAACTTGTTCTCCTTCTACACTTCAGCTGGGAAATATCGAACATCTTTTGATGGAAAGTGGAGGCTATTCGAATTGCTTTGAAGTATTTACTAATTTTTGAGGATAGATTCAATAGAGTGGTTATTTTGTCTGATTCACAAGCCGCAATTCAGGCTATTAGTTCCACCAAGCCACCTTCATCAGAGGAAATCTCCCAGTGTCAAAATCATTTGCGGGAACTGACTTTAAAAATGAAACGTGTGGTACTTCAGTGGATACCTGGCCACTGTGGCCAGAACGAACAAGCCGATTGTCTAGCAAAAAAAGAGGCTCGAAAACTACTTCAAATGAGATCTTCGTCACTGTCACTCCATTCTATAAAACTTATATCAAACAAATAAGGACTAATAATCACAAGTTACAAATTCAAGATGGGATTAAGTCAAAGCGTTGGAGAGCTGAAGATCTTTTAGCAATACCCAGCAATGCGCAACGGCATTCTGCCGCCCAGTTCCGACTTCTGACTGGCCATGACTGCCTAGCAGAACATCTCCATCGCATTAAAATCTTTTCGAATCCTGGCTGCCCTCTATGTGGTTCAACAGACCCAATGAACAGAGACCACCTCCAACGATGTGCGGTACTTAATGGCGATTCGAGACAGCTCTTTACTGGCGTGCGAGAGAACTCTTAAGGCAATGACTTCGGTCATCTTTGCATTTTGGACGATTATTTTTTGTATTCTTTTTCCCTTGTTATTTTTCATTATTACTATTTTTATTCTTCTTGTACTTGCCTTGCCATTGGAAAAATAAAAAAAAAAAAAGGTTATTAGAATTTAAAAATGTTGAAATGCGATTTGAACTATTTAAGTGTTCATAAAAAGAGATCACGCGTATTAAATAAAAAAATTGCAAGATTAAAAATAATTTATAAATTCAAAAATAATGTTTATTAGCTTTATCAATGTTTCAAATAAATTAAAACATACATTATTGGATATCACAAAAAAAAACAAAATAAACAACTAGTATTTCCAATGCGAATTATTAATTTATGACAAAACAAAAGATCATCTGAACGTTTTATTCGTTGCTTTGGTTCGTTGAACTGCGAACAATTAAATACACAATCGGTTGAATGAATAGGAAACGGAGTTCTTTGAAAACAGTTTTAATAATCACATCGAAAAGTATTAAAAAAGAATTGTTCTCTAATTTAAATACAATTTAGTTGACTACAAATCACAATAGAATAATTATCTTCGGAAGAATGGAGGGTATTAAAGTCTGCATTATCTTTATTTAAATAACAATTTAAAATCAACTTAATTGCTTTTAATGAATAAATACTTATTCGGTAGTAAAAGTGCAGAATTTATTGTAAATTCATGCGAAAAATTCAAATATTAATTGTTTAAAACGCTAAACTGGTTTTTATTTTTTTTTGAAAGATTTCAATGCAGTCAATTATACCAAAAAAATAAATTTTCGTGCATTAAATCAATTATAAAAATTTTATGCATTATACTAATGGCATGAAACTTAACAAAAAACAATTTAAAGCATTTCAGATTTTTATGCTATGTTTAATGTCATTTTCATTTGAAAAGTGAACAATAATTTATATTTTTTTATCTATCTATCTATCTATATATACACAGAAGTGACAAAAGTCATGGGATACCTCTTAATATCGTGTTCCTTTCGCCCAGCGAAGTATCAACCTCGACGTGGCATGGACTCAACAAGTCGTTGGAAGTCTTCTGCAGGAATATTGAGCCATGCTGTCTCGATAGACGTGAAAGCGTTGATGGTGCAGGATTTTGGGCACGAACAGACCTCTCGATAATGTCCCATAAATGCTCGATGGGATTTCATGTCGGGCGATCTAGGTTCAGATCATTCTTGGAATTGTCCAGAATGTTCTTCAAACCAATCGCGAACAGTTAGCCCGGTGACAGATGTCATCCATAAAAATCCCATCGTTGTTTGGGTACATGAATTCCATGAATGGCTGCAAGTGACTCAAGTTGCTGAACATAAGCATTTCCAGTCAATGTTCGGTCCAGTCGCACCAGAGGACCAAGTTCATGCCATGAAAAATAGCCCACACCATTACGGAGCCACCACCAGCTTGAACAGTGCCTTGCTGACAGTTTGGGTCCATGGTCGTGGGGTCTGCGCCACACTCGAACCCTACCATCAGCTCTACCAACTTCAATCAATTTACGACTCTTTGCAGACGTCGCCGGTCTCGGTCGTTAAGCAGGCGGTCGACCACTGAGCTGTCCATGGTGGGATGTTATGCCTGAAATTTCATACTCGGCACACTCTTGACACAGTGATCTGGGAATGTTGAATTCCCTAACGATTTCCCGAAATGGCATGACCCATGCGTCTAGCTCCAACTAACATTCCGCGTTCAAATAATTCCGTCGTGCGGTCATCATCACGTCAAAACCTCTTCACATGAATAACTTGAACAGAAATGAAAGCTCTGCGAAAGCACTGCGCATTTATACCTGTTCTACGCGATGCTACTGCCATCTGAACATTTGCATATTGCTATCCCATGACTTTTGTCACTTCAGTGTATATAGGCATGATGTCCTAGTGCATGGGGCTGGGTACTAGATGCTTCGGTTCCGAGTCCCGGCGATGCCATGGATGTTTGTAGTAGTTCGAATCAACTTTAAACTGGACTGAATAGCCAGCCTTATTAGCCAACTGAACAACAAATGACCGTAGAGCGATACATAACGATTAGTAAAAAAAGATATGGTAAATCTCATCTTGGACAAGCCGTCAAGATGAGATGCTGACTGAGACAGACATGACAGGGAACCAGCTGTCTTGAGAAGGAGAATATATATATATATATATAAAGACTAAAACCTTTTTAAAAGACTAATCTAGTCTTTTTAGTTTTAAAGCAGCACATACACTATATATACAACTGTGTCTAATAAGTAAGACCAATTTTCAATTTTTTTTTTTTCTTTTTAGGTTGCTGGCTCTGTCTTTGACATTTGTGTGAAATTTCACGTCAAAATATTCATTAGTGTTTGAATTACGCTCGGTTTTGTGAGACGCTAAAACTGATTCCGGCGTTTTTTGAAATGTCTGAATTCATTGAGCAAAGAACTTGCATTCAATTTTGTTTGCGGAGACGTATAGAATGTTGCAGGAGGCATTCGGTGAGCATTGCTATATCGAAAAGAAATGTTTACCATTGGTATAAACAGTTCAAAGAAGGCAGAGAACTCGTTGGCGATGAAGAGCCCTCGAGTCGACCCTCAACCTCAACGGACGAAACAAATGTGGAAGAATAATTAAAGAGTTTTTGAAAAAAAAATTTTCTTACTTTTTGGGCACAGTAGTACAGTAACAACAAAGTGAAGTACAGTTTGTATAAATATACAGTATGTAGTAAGTAAGTAGTACAGTATGTATAAATATACTGTTTTTCAGAAATTACGGAAACTCAAAAAAATTGTGATTTCGAAATTTCTATACATTGTAATTGAATGAAATTTGGCGAAAATATTAATCGAACGATGCTTCATAAAATAAATAGTTATGAATGAATACATGCTACAGACGTCTAGTTCAAACCCAATAAATAAAATTATTTAGAGACTCCAGAATAAAGTCTTTTAGAAGTCTTAAGTTTTAAAAGACTAAAAGGAAGTCTTTTAAAAGGTTTTAGTCTTTATCAAAATCAGTGTCTCGGAAAATTTTTCAGAGATCTTTTTATGGATTGTATTTTTTTTTCTTTGATATTTGGAAAATCATTAAACCATAAGATGCTATGTGGGCTTTCATTTTTCATAAATGTAATTAAATATAAAAGTACAATGTTTAAATAGATGGAATGTGATATTTTATAAATAAAGGCATACCTGAAAACTTCAACAAGGTTAAAAATCTGAAAAGTGAAAAAAAAAAAAAACCCCCATTTATAAATATTTCTTAATAAGCGATAAAAAATATTAAAGTTACACATAAAATTAAAAATAAGTTTTTAAAACAGCTCATTAGGATTCATTTTATTGACAACCGTTGGATTATTTTGGATTATTGGATTATTTTGGAATCAAAGACTTAAATGTTTTTTTAAAGTAATGGTTACATTTTAATACAATTAATTAGTTGGAAATAAAAATAAAATGTTGTATGCCTTAATTTTGAGTTATAAAAGTCCCTTTATTCGTGTATAGCTAACGCAAATTAATATATTGCTAGCGTATACGTTACGGATGTATTGCTAACATTTTATTATTAATTATTAATTAACTTTAATAATTATAAATTATAACGCTAATCATTAATTAATGCTAATTAATGTGTTGCTAAAGTTTTATGTATTGAATACATTAGCAATGTGAATAAATGTATTGCTAACGTATTCATCTATTGATGCAAATTAATGTATTGCTAACGATATCATGTATTCACGTATTCATGCTAACGTATTAATGTATAGCCAATTTATTCATGTATTGCTAATGTAAATTAATGTATTGCTAACGTATTCATGTATTGCTAATGTAAATTAATGTACTGCTAACGTATTCATGTAAATTGCTAATGTAAATTAATGTATTGCTAACTTTAAATTCATATATTGCCAATATATAAAAATCGTTATTTCGTAATACATTTAAAGGGTACGCGAAAGAATTATCTTTTCTAAGAGGGAGGCTACGAAAAACCGTTTTCAATTCCTTCTATTAGCTCATACTCTCCCTATATATATCTTGTTCAAATTTTCAATCGTTCATAAAATACCTTTTATTCATCCGCTCAAGTTCAAATACATTTTTTTTGAACTTGTAGTGGATGACACATGTTAATACAGGTTTTTCAAATATTAATTCAGTAATTAAATTTAATTAATTAATTTTTGCTTTTTTAGATTTTAAGTTGCATATATCTACCAATAGATGGCGCCAGATAAAATTAAAAAAAAAAAAAAAATGAATGCAAATTATTTTTAAAAGACTTTCTGCAATAGAGTGAAAAAAAAAGTAGGAATTGACTTAAAATTTTTTTTTTATATTACTTGTTTAAAAGAAGAAAAGGAGGATAAAATTTTTGTGTAGCCATGATTTAGATAAGAACTTTTTGTCTGAAATGAATACGATTTTATAAGATTTCACAACTTATTTTTCGATTAAACACAGATTCCTGGCCAAAAATGGAGCCCATCCCATCCAGCACTTAAGAAAATGGCCTCTTTCTTTGCGCTGTACATGCTCTGGTACAAGTCTGGTAGAGTGTAGCTGTAAGGTCATCAGATTGTTCGATATGTTTTGTGTTCGGAATTTTTTTTTCTCTTAATACGGTTCAGGGGTTAAAGTCCCAGTGGGCGTCGGTCCTTGTATTAATCAGACGGAATAGTGTTCTCAGTCCCCCTAACTTCTTATGACTTTTTTTTTTTTTTTTTTGGCTCTGCTTTTTCCTCCTTTTGATTGTCATATTGTTTTCTGTGAACCAACATCTTGGAGGTTGGTCCAAAGAAGAAAAAAAAAGTTCTCATCTTTTGTGTTATACTAGGTAAGATTGTTTTGTTATCATTTTTGCTTGGTTCTTTTCGATAATTGTGATGTCGAGTTCGGGCTTTGAACGCATTGATTGGTGAACAGGGATGAAAATGGAATGCGATTGTTTGGTTTAATAGTAATTTTGTTTTTCTTGATGACTTATTTGGTAATTTTGTATCCTTTCTGCATATAAGTTACAATGTATATATTAAAGATAAAAGAATAATTTTGAATTTTTGATTTAATTGTAATTTTGTATTTCTTGGCGACTTATTTAGTAGTAGGTTTATATCTTTCTTGCATAGATGTTATAATGTCATCATTCCGAAAAAGTAGTTACGAATTTCTCTAATTACAACATTGAAATCTTAAAGAAATTGGCGGAACATTGGCGAAATATTTCTCAGGGGTGCAGTATTCTAAATTTCATCCAACGATTTTTTTATAAAAATAAAATTCTTATTGAAAATTAATTTCATATAAATTAAATTTCTTATTGAAAGAGTTAAAATTATTTATTATAGAGATTAAAATTCATATTGAAAGAATAAGAATTTCTATGCTAATGTTTGTTATTTATGTAAGCTCAATTTTTGCTTTGAAAACTTACAAAGCATTTTATTGTCCGAATGTTTTTTCAAGTCTAATATGTAAAACTGGATAACAAAATATAATAAAGGAAATAAAAAAAGAAAAGATTACATAACACTGTAGAGCATTCAGTATTCTAAAATGGGAGAAAAAGCAGGTTAAAACTAAAAAATAAAAAATAATTCTCCAAAAAAAAAAGTATTCACATTATTCTGACCAGGAATTTATCTTCAAAAAAATTTCAATAACGTTAACCCTTCTAGTATTATTCGGAAAAAGTAGTTACGAATTCCTCTAATTACAATATTGTAACCCTAAAAAGAAATTGGCAGAACATTGGTGAAATATTCCTCAGGGGTACAGCATTCTAGATTTCAACCAACGATTTTTATATGAAATTAAAAATTAATTTCATATAAATTAACTTTCTTATTGAAAAAAGTCAAAAATTATTTTGATATAAATTAAAATTCTTATAAGAATTTCTATGTTAATGTTTGTTATTTATGCAAATTGAATTCTTGCTTTGAAACTTTCAAAGCATTTTATTGTTCAAATGTTTTTCCCAAGTCTAATACGCAAAAACTGGATAAAAAAATATAGTAAAGTTAAAAAAAAAAAAAAAAAAAAGAAAAAAAAAAAAAGAAAAGATACAAATCGATTTGGTTCAATAAGCCGGTAGAAAATTTCTTCAATCGAATTAGCTTTTGGGATGTACAGGGTACAGAGCATCTTTTGTGTGTGTCTCTGTATGTATGTGTGTATAAAACGATATTGTGGTAGAAAGTCGAAGGCGGTTTATTTGAAAAATTGCTTTTCCTTTCCAGAAACAAACAGAATTAAACGATTTTTGTCTTCAAAAGAAAACAAAAGGCAGAATGCTAAAACGGTCGGGACTTTATTTATCTATTTTCGTATTTGCTGCAGAATTTATCGTGTATTCGCAAAACAAATATATCCTCTATTCTATCATGGGTTGGGCTTGAATGCTTGCAGAAGAAAACCTCACGTATTAAAAGTGAAAATTAAATTACGTTAGTGCTTAATTTCTCTTTTTTTTTCTTTCTTTTCTTCTTCAATTTCTCGATGAATTTAATGAAAAAGTATTAAATCTTCTTTTTTTTTCTTCTTATTTTCTTAATAAAAAAAATTCCCCATGAATTAATTTATAAAGAAACATAACACGGTAAGGAAAAATTAGGAAGATGAAATTAAATATTCTTAGTTTTCAAACTTATTCAAATATTGATCTTTAATCTATTTCCTTTCGAAAATTTTAAAGGATATGCGATGAATTTAATTTTAAGATGGAAGTTAAACAGGTTAACCGAGAGTGTACGCAAAAGATTTTGTTTCTTTAAAATTTGGTTATATTTGAATAATGTTAAAAAGAAAATTGAACTTTTATCGAGATTAAAAGATATAATCCAATGAATTTTTTGATAACTTTTTTATATTATAACTAAATTAATTTATCGTAATGGTTTTATTTTCGTACAAGTAGTTTTAACTTTATGTACAATGTAAGGCATCATAGTTATACAAGAATAATTGTTAATTAATTTTTAAATTAATTTTATGTTTATGCATAATATTAATATTTAGTAACTGAAAATTTTTATGTAATACAACGTTTTTATAAAAGTAATAAAGATGATTAAACATATAGTTAATTTTTGATTAATAATATTTAAACAATGCAAATTTGATAAAAATAATACATTGGACAATTTTTTTTTTTCTATATATATATATGTCAAAATTAAATTTATGTATAAATGATTTTCAATTCTTTAATTAAAAAGCAAAAATTTCTCCAATTTTTTCCCCATATATTTTGAAACTATTTATTAAAGTAATATTAATTACTCTTAGAAATTAGTTATCTTTAAAATTAACTTTTAAAACATTTTCTTTTTCTAATCTTTAATCTTCTAATCTTTTTAAGATTTGAATTAATTTAGTTAATAAGAATAGATGTAATTAAATTTTAAATAAGTATATATTTCAGACGCAGTAGAAGATCGATTTCATTAAATGGATTTAAAAACATTAAACTACACAATAGTTGACTTAAGAAATAAAATAAAATATTTGAGGGTTGTAAAAATGAGATTTCACTTGAAAATAAATTTGGAAATTATCACAAAAAATGAATTACTTTAAAATTTAAAAAGAAAAAAATAAATATATTTAATAAATAGATAGATTAGATAAATAGAAAAAAATAAATAGATTGGCCCTAGGTCTGGCCTCGCGAGCCTAAGCCTAAATCCATTGCTGTACGAATTACTCTAATTACAATATTGTAATCTAAAAGAAATTGGCGGAACATTGACGAAATATTCTTCAGGAATACATTATTCTAGATTTCAGCCAACGAGTTTTATATAAAATAAAATTCTTATTGAAAATGTTTTTCATGTAACTCAACTTTCTTATTAAAAGAGTTAAAATGATTTTTGTATAAATTAAAATTCATATTGAAATAATAAGCATTTCTATGCTAATAATTGCTATTTATGTAAACTGAATTCTTGCTTTGAAACTTTCAAAGCATTTTATTGTCCAAATGATTCTTCAAGTATAATACGCCAAAACTGGTAAACATATAATAAAGTTACATAAAAAAAGAAAAGATTACATAAAATTGTAGAACAATCAGTATTATAAAATGGGGGAAGAATCAGGTTAAAACTAAAAAAAAAAAAAAAAAATTTCCTATAAAAAAAAAGTATTCATATTATTCTAACCAGGAATTTATATTCAAAAAAAATTTCAATAACGTTAGTGCTTCTATTATAAAGAAAAAGTAGTTACGAATTCCTCTAATTACAATACTGTAACCCCCAAAAAATTGGCGGAACATTAGCGACATATTCCTCAAGAGTACATTATTCTATATTTCAACCAAAGATTTTTATATAAAGTAAAATTCTTATTGAAAATGATTTTCATAGCGGGGCATCGTTACTCCGCGTCCGTGGCTTATCTTCAAGTTACTCGCGCCCCTTGGGTAATGCAAAGTGAGTAACGTCGGTGCAGCCCTTGCCTTAAGACATCAAGACAGCTGTCTAAATGTTTGCCAGCTGCATTCGAAAAAAAAAAAAAAAGGATTTTCATATAAATTAAATTTCTTATTGAAAGATTTAAAATTTTTTTTTAAATAAAAATCCTTATTGAAAGAATAAGGATTCCTATGCTAATGTTTGTTACTATTTATGTAAACTGAATTCTTGCTTTGAAGCTTTCAAAGCATTTTATTGTCCAAATGTTTTTTTCCAAGTCTAATACGAAAAAACTGGATAACAAAAAAAATATAGTAAAGTTGAAAAAAAAAAGGAAAAGAAAAGATACAAATCGCTCTGGTTCAATAAGCCTTTAGAAAATTTCTTCAATCGAATTAGCTTTTGGGATGTACAGGGGACAGAGCATCTTTTGTGTGTGTCTGTGTGTGTATGTATGTGTGTATAAAACGATATTGTGGTAGAAAGTCGAAGGCGGGTTATTTGAAAAAATTGCTTTTTCCTTTCCTGAAACAAACAGAATTAAATGATTTTGTTTTCAAAGAAAAGAAAACAAAAGGCAGAATGCTAAAGCGGTTGGGACTTTATTTATCTATTTTCGTATTTGCTCCAGAATTTATCGTGTATTGGGAAAACAAATATATCCTCTATTCTAACATGGGATGGACTTGAATGCTTGCTCAAAAAAACCTCACGTATAAAAAGTGAAAAATAAATTACGTTAGTGTTTAATTTCTCTTTTTTTTTTTTCTTCTTCAATTTCGCGATAAATTTAATAAAAAAGTATTAAATCTTTTTTTTTTCTTCTTATTTTCTTTATAAAAAATTCCCCATGAATTAATTTATAAAAGAAACATAACACTGCAAGGAAAAATTAGGAAGATGAAATTAAATATTCTTAGTTTTCCAAACTTATTCAAATATTGATCTTTAATCTATCTCCTTTCTAAAATTTTAAAGGATATGCGAAGAATTTAATTTTAGATGGAAGTAAATAAAGTTAACGTCTGGAGTGCTTGCAAAGGATTCAAGTTTCTTTAACTTCGGTTATATTTGCCAGCTGTTAAAAAGAAAATTGAACTTTTTATCAAAATTAAAAGATATAACAATGAATTTTTTTGATAACTTTTTATATTATATCTAAATTAATTGATCGTTACAGTTCCATTTTTATACAAGTTTTTTTAAATTTACGTGAAATGTAAGGCATCATAGTTGTTAATTATTTTAATTAATTTTAAATTAATTTCATGTTGATACATAACATTAATATTTAAACTAACTGAAATTTTTATGTAATGCAACATTATCATAAAAGTAATAAAGATGATTAAACATATAGTTAATTTTTGATTAATAATATTTTAATAATGCAAATTTAATAAAAATAATGCATTGGAATTTTTCATATATATAAATTTTAAAAAATATTTGCAAATATATAATTTAAATAAAATAAAAATATTTGAAGGTTGTAAAAATAATTTCCCCGAAATTAAATTTGAAATTATTTGTCACAGAAAATTAATTTCTTTAAAACTTAAAAAGAAGAAAGTAACTATTTCTACCAAATCGCAAAATAGGGGCCTTTGGTATTTGATGATTTTTTTTGTGGTGCCAACTGAGTGATAGGTTTTTTGTATTATTTGCAATTCACTTCACTTACAGTTGGAACCAGTTAGTTGGCGGACTTTGACGCCAATTCCTAGCGCGCTTGTTCTGCGATTTTTCCAATATTTCATTTCATATTCAATCACAACGAAGATATTTACTAAAAATGTTTTGGAAAAATCGCAGAATAGGGCCAGCTTGGATTTGTAGACAAATATTCTTTTCGCTAAAGTGCGCCAAGAAAAAGGGTTGCAACTGCAAGTGAAGTGAATTGCAAACAATACAAGAAATCTGGATTACCGTATTTGTTGACTTATCGCTCACTTGGCGCCTTATAAATTCCCCACCTATTTTGCGATTTGGCCAATTTTTATTTCATGAAAAAGCCCTAAATATTCGCAGAATTTTATCAAAATAATATTATTTATTTTTAAGCAAATGTGCATTTATTATTTATTATTTTACTGGCAATACAGTTCGTTAAAACTCTTAAAAATTTCTGTGTTGTGTTAATTTATGTAATAGGAGTAGTTTGAAAAGTAATAAAATAAAAAGTAATTTATATATTTTCAGTTTGGAGAAACATTATTAAAAAATAATAGATCAAAAGCATCACATTTAATATTACGAGTTGCCTTTAAAAATCTGAAATCTGACCTTTATAGCATGAGAAATGCCTTTTGAGTTACTTTTAATATTTCCAGGTAATTTCTTTTAGTTATTTGCAACAAATAGGAATATAAACTAAATTTAAAAAAAAGTATGGAATGCTATATTCATGAATCGGCAACATATCTGCCATTTTCGTGACTGATAGTAGCAGATATGTTACCGATTCATGAAAATAGCTTTTCTGCACATTTGTACACAATAAATAACATCGTCAAAATATATGACAAGAAATAATTATAATGACTGTCCAACTTTTTTAATTAAAAAATGCCAATCATACATTTGTAAAATTAATTTAAATATTAAAACCAATTAAAGCATTTATAAAATAATTGTATGTATTATCTCACCAATAAAGAAGATGTTTTAAGAGTTAGTTTTAAAACTAACTAATTTTATAACAGCAGCATTATTTTCATAGATGGTTTCAAAATATGACCAAGAAAGAATTATAATGACTGTACAATTTTTAATCAAAATAATGTCAATCATACATTTGCAAAATGAATTAAAACATTTTTAATATGTTATATATTGTTTTCTTAAAATTGCATTATTTAATTTATTGCTTCAATTATACTGAAAATATTTTCTGTAATAACTATGCATTCATTTATAAATAATATATTCTTTATTCATTTATGTACAAAAACAATTATTAACATTTGCTAACAAGTCAAACAAATTTGCAATAAAAGGGCAATCATTAAATTCGGTTGAATTTCGAATGAAATAAATTATGAAATATTCTAACAAAAGCATGTAATTAAAAATTATTTAAAGCATTCAATGATAAACTGAATAATTCATACGAAATTTAATTTTTTATTAGAAAATAATGAAATATAAAAGGAATTTTTTTAAATGTCATGATGTTAAATAGTGAAGGTAGGGATAAGCTGTAGGAATCTCTTTGTTTAAAGCTTTCATCCATTATTCAAATTTTTATCAAAACATTAATATCATTCGTTTTAGTTAACCTTTAAGTGCTCTAATCCACCCTATTCTAAATTTTATTTATTTAATTGAATTGTTTTTCTTTCATCATTAAATATGCAAAAATAATTGGTTTTATGCAGCTTCAAATCCAAAAACAACATTTATTTCTCCATTAATTGAAAAGAACGCATTCGATAAATACCTTAAAAAAAAGGTTAAACTTTTGTTGTTAATAAAACGTGAGGATTTTGTGGAATATTCTTAAGAAAAAAAAAATCTTTTTTATTTTGAATCGGAATAATTTTTGTGTTTATATTTAATAGGTTAAATTAAATTTTTTGTTCGAGTTGTGCCACCTGCAGCTATATTTTGAATATTAATGATTACGTCAAACCAGTACATACATAAATGGAATGTTTGTGGGGCTTTCTTTAAAATACCAAACGATTATATTAGAAGCTTTTATACAAAGAGGATTTATATTTGCTTGTATGTGATTTTTTTCAATAAAACATCTATAAATTTCTGAAATTCAAAATAATTTTTATAAATCTTTGCTTTCACAAAAAAATTGATTTTTATATTTCATTGTAAAAAAAAATGTTTTTTAACCAGATTAATCATTTTAAAATTCATCAACAATTGTTTTGATCGTGGTATTTTAGGGACATTTACCGGAAATTGATGTGGGCTTTGTAAAATGATATAATAAATAGATGTAATAGTTTTTTGATTGATCATTGAATCTTGAATTCATTGATCTTGAATATCAATAGTAGAAAAGGTAGTAGTAAGTGACGATTTGATGGAGAGGTTTACAGCTTCTATTCCTGTTATTGAATTATACCAATTGATAGAAATATTTCCTCTTGCAATAAAAGTTGAATGATTTCTTAACAATTTATTCTGCTTAAAAAATTAGTGATTTTATTAAAATAAAAGTTAGCTATAATAAATGGGATTTAATGCAATTAAATAAAATCATCTGTGCTAAAACTAGAAACGTTAAATCTGAAATTAGCATTTTCCTTTTTTTTGAGTTTGGCCTAGATGGCCCTAGGGGTGTAGCCAACCTAAATGATCTTGCGGGCCACCCCGAAATACATCCCCCTACACAGCCGGGCCGCATATCCAAATTATATATCCCCATATGAGATTTAGGCCGCATAGACATTTTTTTTGGGTGAAAAATGGAAACATAATGAATTATTACTATTGTGTTTAGTATTATTCTTGCATGTAAACAGAGATAATACAATAATAATGATACTAAAACGCACCATGTAAAAGAAATATATAACACTAAAAATAAAATATAAAAAATACATAAATATAAATGAAATAAAAAAGAGTTAAATCATTAAAAAATATTTATTTTACTAATGTGATGTTTTGTTTCTCCTCTCGTTCACTTGGCTTCTGCAACTCGAGGCGAGTGCATGTAAGGCTCACCAGACTATAATTTAATTATTCTGCAAACTCATAACTATAAACTCATATATAAAACAAGCAATATCTCACATATATTCACAAGAATATTAATTTAAACTCAAGGTAACTTTTTTCTCATCATTTCGACAGTTCATTTTTGAATAGATGGATGCACACATGTGATTTAGTACAATGGTTTTCGCTACTTTGGCCATTATAAAATAAACATATTGTGTAAGTCTGTTAAATCTCACGGGCTGGAAAATGTTCAAAGGTGAACCGCATGCGAACTGAGGGCAGCGGGTTGGCCACCCTGGTCTGGAAATGTTGCAGTCCAAGTGGGATTATATATATATATATATATATATATATATATATATATTATTATATGGAAATATTAAATATGGAAATATTACATATTATTAATTCTAAATATTAACAAATAAAGAGAGTCTTATAATATTAATCCTCCTATTTCCACAGGCATCACAATAAAAAGAAAATGAATGTGATTATCAAAGCTAAAGATTATCTAGGGTAGATTATTTAGAATTATCTAGCTTATTCGAATTTAAAAATGTTGAAATGAGATTCGAGACTATTTAATTGTTCATTAAAATGGGTTGGTTTTGTTTTTTCGATCTGCTGTCATCTCTGACTGCACACGACGGTTAAACAGACCGGGACCTGC